>PVLA01006610.1:30902-120545 GCA_004027455.1 Hydrochoerus hydrochaeris | reverse complement strand
ATGCAGCCATATCCTCTAGAGCACTTTCTTTTCTTCTTTTTACTTTTTAAGTCCATTATCTGCTTAGTTATGTCCTGTTTCAGGTTGCTCAGTACCTTACTGACTTGTTTTGTTGTTGTTATATACTTTTAATCACCTTATATAATTCTGTTGCCTTGTTTTTGAGTTTCTCCTCATCCATGATCCATGGATCAGCTTTAGTGGAGTTGGGAGATTTTTGGAGGTATTTTGTTACTTTCTTATCTACTTTTTTTTTTTTTTGAAGGTAGCAAAATACAGCAGAACAAGACAGAACAAACCCATGCAACTGCACTGCAATAAAACTACCACAGAACCTCAGAGCAGATCACCGGAACACAAGCAATGGGCTCAATAGTACAGCCCATTTTGTTCACATTAGCTGTTCTTTCAATCAAATAGAGGAAAATGGAAGGAAATATAGAACTTTTAAAAACAGAATATTGAATAAAGTAGTACCATTAATCAAAACTGAGCAAAACAGTGATAAAAATATTTGCCTTCAAAGAGATGGTAGAAGGAAATCCCCCTTACTTGCCAGGCTGTATACGTTCATCCTCCAAAAAGATACTCAGACCGCCGGTGCCTACTTGCTAACGGTGGGAGGGGGGGATGGATCAATGTCTGATTCTTAGCCTGCGCACCGGCAGGGCCCTAGCTGCTTACAGGCCAGCCAGCAGGCCGCCTTATCTCCCAGCGCCCAAAGTTCCAACATGATGCAGAGCTTAGGAGTCGCTGCTAGTTCTCGCCCTGGTGTGCCAGTGGTTTGCCAGGCCACCAGCTGCTCACCAGGGCGGAGAGTAGGCCGCCTGTTCTCCAGTGCCCAGAGTTCCCACATGATGCAGAGCTCAGGTATTGCTGATCTGGAGTTTTCTTAAAGAACTGAAAGTAGTAATTCCGTGTGACCCATCTATCCCCAAAGGGTTTAAGACATCATACTACAATGACACATGTGTACCAATGTTTACAGTAGATCAACTCATAAAACTAAATCCTGGAAGCAGCCTGTCTACCCATCTAAGGACACTTGAATAAGGAATATTTGGTATCTATATATAGTGGAATACCACTCAGCTATAAAGAACTAGATATTTGTAGGAAAACAAATGTGCCCGGAAAATATAAGAATGAGTGACTAAACCAGGCACATAAGTTTAAATCCCATGTGGTATCTCTTATTTGAGTGAGGCAAATTACAAAACAAAAAAGATGGATAGAAGGGGACAAGGGCATGTGTCTCTTGCAAAAGGGAAGTGGCTTGAGAGAGCGAGGGCGAGGAGGAGAGAAAGGGGAAATACTTAGCATGATGCTTTGCCATGGATGGGAACAGAACAATCTCAGTGACTGTAAACACCCCACCCATAACACAAGCTAAAATTAATAATATCAACGAGAATGAAATTTGGGATAGGTGACTTAGCCGAAGAAGGGCCAAAGGAGAGGGAAGGAGAAAGGGCATTCAAAAAAGGAGAAACAAGCTGTGGTGCGTGCACCATCCAAGATGACTGTAAACTGCACGTACTGCAAACGTATTAATGAAATTTTTAAAAAGTTTTTAAAAAAGACTTTTGTGTCATAATCCTTATGTGAGTTCCTCCCTTACCTGGCTCACTGAATAAAGTCCTATTCATCCTTCAAGGCTGAAGATTATGGACATCTATTGTGAAACTTCCACCTACCACTAAGATTTGCTCATCATTTTTTTTTTTATCCTTTGTATGTTCCTAGCTCTGCAAAGACTATTCATGTCATTGTTTACTTCTCCTTCTAGAGAACAAGATTACACTTCCATTCCTCTCTTAAGCCCCAATCTCCAGGCACCCAGCACTGCCTCTGTTACAGAAATATGGTTCTTAATGTTGAATAAACAGTAGTATAACCCGTACGATAGCACTTGCTCTGAGTTTGGGATTTGATGTGGACCAGACACTTATTTCCTGTCTCTTGGCTCCTTTCTTTTCCAGGGAAACTTGTTAAATATTCAAATTTTTTTAAAAAAGGAGAAAGGAACTTTACTTTTTTCAGAGAAGGTTTAGATAACATAACAAAACGGAATAAAAAATTCAAAGAGTAATTATGCATCTCCTAATATTACACACACACACACACACACACACACATGCACACACACACACACACACACACACTCAGCCTCCTCCTCTGTCAATCTCCTGCTTCAGACCTTAGAAAACTGTCCATTTTTCCTCATTTTTGTAATACTGATTGTGAATCAGTGTTAATTTGAAATTATGTTCCTAATATAACTGATTTGTTCAGAGTTGCATCATGAAGTGATGAATCTAGATTTTGTTCTCCATTCTGTTGACCCAGTATACAACATTTGTTAACTCACAGATGTTGAATAACCCTTACAACTCTGGATGAATTCCATTTGACAATGGTGAATAAACTTTGAATGTGCCATATCACTTGCTGTGCTAGTATTTTGTAGGGAATTTTCATTCCTGTATCTACCAAGGACTTTAGTCTTCACTTTTGTGTCATACCATTGGTTTTGGTTTAAAAACAATTCTAGCTTTATAGATCGTATAATAAAATACTGTCTTACAATATTTTGCCTTTTTGTTTTATCTAGTTGAGCTCTCTCTTTGTTTCTTGACCTATTTAAGGATTTAATTTTGCTTATCTTTCTGAAGAGCTAGATCTTTCTTTGCTGATTTTGTCATTGTTATTAATCTCTTTTTCCCTTATTTGTGTTCTTATCCTCATTATTCATTTTCTTCTACTATTGTTGTTTTCCTAATTACATGAAAAGAAATTATAGTTTATTTAAGGTCTTTATGCTTTTTTCTTTATGTAGGCACTGATCACTTTAGAAAACTTTTACTGATTTTTCTATGTCTCACTTATGTCTTTTTTTTTTTTTCATGAAACTGTGAGTTGAACTCAGGACCTCCTGCATGCTAGGCAAGTAACACCACTGAGTTACACTTTCAGCCCTATTTGCTACAAGAAAAATTTTAATATCCTTCTGATCTTTCCTCTTTATTCATTAATGTCTTTTTTCTTTCAGTTTGAATAAACCTTATCAATTCTTTTTTTTTTTTTTTGTACTGGTGATCGAACTCACGACCTCACTCTTGCCAGGCAGGTGCTTATGCCACTAAGCTAAATCCCCATCCCAACCTTATCAATTCTTATGGAGTTGGTCTGGAAAAAATATACTCTACTGGATTTTGTCTGGGAATGTCTATCTCACCTTTATCGTTAAGCATAGTTCAGTGGGTAGAGTACTACTGGATGCAATTTTTGTTATCGTTTTTTGTGAAGCCTCATGACAATCAATCACATCAGGCATGAGCTGTACAGCTTGAGTCTGGCTATATGAATTTTCCCGTGCATACAGCCAAACCAGTACAGATAAACTGGATGAATCCTCACAATTTTAAGATTGTCATCAGACATCTTGGTCTTTCCATCTAAAAAAGAGAAGGCTATTTGAAAACTAGCAAAATGTTAAAAACTTTCTCCACAAGTACTGGTACAATTTGTTAATCTTTGTTGTGTAGATAATCTCAATTCATCCCTTTTTCATGAGAAACTCAGTTTGAGTAAAATAGAAGTACAGATACATGAGTGAGTTTGCATTGAAATTCTTTACTAATTCATGACTAAAATGTTTTATTTAACTAGCAGTTCGATAATGCACACTAGAACAGTTAGTCTATGTTTCCAGAATAAACAGCTGCCCAATTACATTTTTAAACTAAATTGGCTGTAATTTTGTTTTTTGCCAAAGCAGAACCAAGAAATAGCCCGTGGAAAATTTGACTGGATGTATCATTAAGTTCTGAACAGAATTTAAAGGCCACAGGGTGGTGCTACTAGATAAGAATAAAATATGATAGCTGCCTTTTCCAAGTGCTTAGTATGCCTCTTTTGTGTGTGTATTCTTATTTGGATAGATTCTTTATAAGATAGTTGTAGGCAGCTATTTTATTGTTCAAATAAATCTAACATGCCACCAAATCTCAACCAAAGGCCATAATCTACAAACTCATGAGGAGAGAGGCTCTCCAAAAGACACCCACAATGTTGGTTATGAACTTTCTGGGCTGACATGGTCATGCATATGCATGAACCTGGCTGTAATCACCTCAGCACGTACTGTGAGGACTGAGCAAATTAATAGGTCTTTGCTACATCCCAGAACAACCACAGAGCGGTGCACACACACCTGAAGCAGAATGTGACATCTCACACCTGTAATCCCAGTACTCTGAGAGGCTGAGGTAGGAGGATCCCAAAGTAGTGCAGCCCCTGCAATTTAGTAATGTAGTGACACCCTGTCCGAAAATAATAAAAGAACTATGAATGAATCTCAGTGCAAAAGCCCTAGGTTCAATTCCCAGAACCACAGAAAAAAAAATTTTGTGCTTACTCTAAAACTATAGCCCACAACCAATCTCCACCCCAGCTCAGGCCTCTGGGCGTGCCTGCACATCTCAGGGCCCCCACCCCCACCCCCTACTCCCTGAGGAAGGCCACAGAGCTCCACCCCAGCTCATGCCTGAGCTGGGCCTGTGCACCTTGGTGCCCTCCCACAGCCGCTGCACAGAGGATGACCACTGTGCTCCTTCCCGGCTCAGGCCACTGAGCTGTGCCTGCAACCCAGCACACTCCTCCCGTGTGCTGACCCAGAGGACTGCTGCACCCACCTTAGCTTGGCCTGCTGCCCTCTGCTACCCACCCCATCTCTTACACCAAGCACTGCTGTGAACATTTGGCTCCCACTCTCCCTCCCAGAACCTTGAACTGCAGTGGTCTGGCCATGCTGATTTGATGGGAGACTTGGTGACCCCTCCCCAGACAGAAGACCCCAATAGGTTCCAGTCACTATGTACCTAACAATTTGGCAGACATCAACCACACAGTAGGACCCTAGGAAATACACTGCTGACAGTTGTGACTGTTGGGATCAAATAACCAGATATTGGCCCAGAAGGTGAAAATGACTAAACAAAAAACCAAAAGGCAATCTCAAACATCTAGTCCATCAGGTGCAAGAACAGGTGACAGCAAAATAGAGGACTTTAAAAGTCATACATCAGAAATCTCCGAAAAGATAGCAAATGAAGGAAAAAAAACCACAAATCCATGTGTCTATGGAGGAAATCAAATTAGAAGTAATGTCTTATGTAAAGACAGAAATAACAACCTTAGAAAAGGATTTGCTCAACATAGCTAGGGAAGAAATAGATTAAAAAAATACAGGAGCATGGGAAATTGATTGAAACTTTGAATGAATGATATAGAATACAAGCAGAATCCATGAAACAAATTCAAAGAGATATCCAAGAAACAAAAAATTCTATTGAAAGCTGGCAAAACTGTTTAAAGGAAGCTGAGGATAGGATTTCAGTCCTTGAGGACAAGATCACAGATAGCGACCATGAAAAGATAGAACTTATAAAAATAACAAACTTGCATGAAATGACAATCCAGCAGCTTCACGATTACACCAAGAGAAACAATGTAAGACTAATAGGCATCAGTGAGGATGCAGGAGACAATGAAAAGGGCATAACCAAGCTGTTCACAGAAGTAATTACAGAAAATTTCCCAAACATGGGGGAAAAAAATCTGACATACAAGTAAATGAGGCAAATAGAATGCCAAACAGTCATAACCAACATAAATCTACACCCAGACATACAATAATTAAGATCCCAGACATAAAAACAGAATACTAAAAGTTGCTAGAGAAAAGACACAAGTCACCTATGAAGGAAAGCCTATTAGAATCATGGCAGAATTCTCAGCAAAAACCTTCAGGTTAAAACAAGCTTGGAGTGAAGTATTTCAAGCCCTAAAAAAAAAACCAACTTTCAACCCAGACTGATGTACCCAGCAAAACTGTCTTTCAAATTTAATGGAGAAACAAGATACTTCCATGACAAAGAACAACTGAAGAAATTTATATCTACCAAACCAACCTTAGAAAGAGTGGTGAAAGACATCCTAGATAGAGATAAAAATGACCACAACAACAGAAAGAAACCTCCAGGATGGACAAGAAATTAAATAAGGGAGGAAAGTGGGAAACCAACAACAGGAACATAATATGGCAAAGTCAAGCCAGTACATATCAGTGATACCTATAAATGTAAATGGGCTCAATTCACCTGTCAAAAGAAGCAAGTTGACAGAATGGATCAAGAAACAGGACCCCACAATATGCTGTATACAAGAAACACATCTGACTCAAAAAGAAACTCATAGAATAAAAGTCAAAGGATGGAAAACAGTATTCCATGCAACAGGAACCCAGAAAAAAGCAGGGGTAGCTATTCTATTTGCAGACAATGTGAACTTCAAACCTAAAATGATTAAAGGAGATAAAGAAGGCCACTACATACTTGTAAGTGGAAAACTTCAAGAGGAAGAACTAACAATTATAAATATATATGCACCAAATACAGGAGCACCCAACTATATCAGGCAGATACTAATGGACATGAAAAACCAAATACACAAGAACACAATTATAATAGGAGAGCTTAACACCCCACTATCACAAAGAGAAGTTCAACTAGACAAAAGTCAGCAAAGAACTAACAGAACTGAATCACACCTGTAAATGAGTGGACTTAGTGGATGTTTACAGAGTGTTCCACCCAACCACATCAGAATATACATTCTTCTCAGATACACATGGGACATTCTCCAAAGTAGACCATATATTGTCCCATAAAACATTCTTTTTTAAATAATTTTTTATTTAAAGAGAAAAAAACAGAAAAAAGGTAGAAATATTACAGAATTTCAAAAAAAGGATAAACAGTAAGATATCACTGGTTGATAAATTACATATTGTCTTTTTAGAAATAGTTGTTCAAGTTACAAAATTAGAGCATACAAAGTAGACATTCAAGCAGTGAGAGTGCAAACAGATCTGTTCAACAATCCAACAAGAACTTAGAAGTATGTTTATCTATCCTATACACTTATTCATGCAGTTATATCTTTTATAGCACTTCCTATTTCTTCTCTTTTTTACAATAGCAATTATGCATTTTTAAAAAATCTTATTTAAAGAGAAAAAAAAGCAAAAGAAAAGGGTAGCAACAATACAGAATTCTAAAAGAAAAAAGAAAAAATTAAGAAATCACTAGTTGATAAATTACATATTGTCATCTTGGATGTAGTTGTTCAAGTTACAAAATTAACAGATACATAGTAGACATTCAAACAGTGAGACTGCAAATAGTTCTGCTCAAAGATCCAAGAAATATTCAGCAATGTGGTCATCTATTTTACACACTCAAACATACATGCAGTTATATCCCTTAAAGCACTTTCTTTTCCTCTCTTTTTTACAATAGCAATTACACATTTTGGGTTTTATTACTCTTATAGTTCTTATCACTTCTTACACTAGAGACACAAGGTGATATTTATAAATATGATTATTTATTTCACTAATGAAGATAGCCTCAAGTTGTCTCCATTTACCTATGAAGGCCTCAAGAGCATCCTTTATTATAGCTGAGTAATATTCCATTGTGTAAAAATACCACATCTTTTTCAGCCACTCTGCAGTTGATGGGCATCTTGGTTGTTTCCAAGATTTAGCTATTACAAATTGTGCTGCTATGAACATGGGTGCACATATATCACTGTGATATGAACTTTTCAGTTCTTCTGGGAAAATATTCAGGAGGGGATTAGCTGGATTGAATGGAACTTCCAATCTTAGTCTTCTGAGAATTCTCCATATGGATTTCCATAGTGGTTGCACCAGTCTACACTCCCACCAACAGTGGAGCAGTGTTCCTTTTTCCCTGCAGCCTCACCAACGTTTGTTATCAGTTGATTTCTTGATGGCAGCTATTCTTTTCAGAGTGAGGTGAAATCTCAATGTTGTTTTAATTTGCATTTCTCAAATGACCAGTGATGATGAACATTTCTTCATGTATTTATTTGCCATTTGTAATATCTTTCTCTGAGAACTGTGTGTTCATCTCAGACGCCCTTTTTTTGGAGAGGGTCTTTGAATTTGGGGAGCTTGATGTTTTTCACTTCTTTATATGTTCTGGACATAAGTCCTTTGTCTGAGGGGTTGCTAGCTAAAATTCTTTCCCACTCTGTGGGTTTTCATATCACAGTGGTATATGTGCACCCATGTTCATAGCATCACAATTTGTAATAGCTAAATCTTGGAAACAACCAAGATGCCCATCAACTGCAGAGTGGCTGAAAAAGATGTGGTATTTTTACACAATGGAATATTACTCAGCTATAACAAAGGATGCTCTTGAGGCCTTCATAGGTAAATGGAGACAACTTGAGACTATCCTTATTAGTGAAATAAATAAGAATCATACTTATAAATATCATATTGTGTCTCTAGTGTAAAAAGTGTTAAGAGCTATAAAAGTAATAAAACCCAAAATGTGTATTGCTATTGTAAAAAAGAAAGGGCTCCAAGGAATATAACTGCATGTATGTTTGAGTGTGTAAAATAGATGATCATAATACGAATTTCTATTGGAACATTAACAGAAGGATTTGCACTGTCAATGTTTGAGTGTCTGTTTTTTCTGTTTTTCTATTTTCCTTAAATTTCTTTTCTTTCTTCAAAAAAAAGAGAGAACAATATGCAATATAACATCCATTGTTAAATTTCTTTCATTCTGTTTTGAAAACCTATATTGTTATTGTTTTGAGTTTGCTGGTGGTGTTGTTTATGTTTTTTGCTTTTTTTCTTTTCTGACTTTTCCTTTTTTAAAATAAAATAAAATAAAAATAAAAATAAAACTATAGCCCACAGAAGATGAGTAGACATTCAGGGACAGAACTCTGTAAATTTAGAAGGTTGACTGCCTGTTAAAGCAAAAATACCATCATTCTCCATGAGATTTAAACACAATCGAAAGACTTATACATGAGAGTCAACTCTAAAGACTTGTAACATGTTATGTCTAAGAGATAAAATTAATCATACATCTTAATGTAATTTAAAATTACACCTTTACATGCTGATTAATGAGAGATGAAAATGTCAAATTAGATGAAAAATGCAACCAATAGATGCCTAAAATGAAGTGATACAGATCTTAGAATAGTCTTGTGATGGGATTTGGTGTCCTAGGAACTTCATACTGTGTCCATGGTGTCACAAAGAATTAGATAGGACACACTGAAAAGTTATGAGGTTGTACAGTTTCTAAAAGTAGAAAGAAATCATGCTCTGCAGGTGAAAGTGGCCGGGGGGTCTTTAACATCCAAAATACCTGGACCAACCTTGGCTTCATGCAGATAAGGCATTGGACATTTGTCCTATCAGACATTCTCTTAGCCTCACATCTGATATAAATGAAGGATCAGGAACGTGTCTTGTAATTGGCTGTGGCCACCTGAAATGAAGGATTGTGAACAGATTCTCCTGCTTGGTCCTGCAAACAGTGCCAAATTTGAATAAAGGACTAAGAGTCTCTCCTACCCCACTGGTTCACTGGGCTCAGCCATAAGCCTGATGTCATTATGGGTCACCACACACTGTTCTCTCTTTACTGGAAACTTTTCACTCCACCAGTGAGCTGTGGGTTTCCTAACCTTTGACTCATTCGGTCCAGTCAATTTTCCAGTTTTTCCCAGCCATGGCCTGAGGAGACTTTCAAGGTGCCCTTATAAAATTTCAAATATTCTACAAGTTGGATGGATTTCCATAAAATTTTTACTGATAACTCTTTACAGATCATTTTCAAAACATAGCTTCCAGCTGTTAGTGTAAGAATAACAAAAGGAATATTTTATCACTTGTGCAAATTTTTGTATATTATATATTTTAAATTTATTTTTACAAAATATAATGATCTCAGTGTTCAAAGTTAAAAATTAAAAGATCATGTTCTACTGGTTTTTTCATTTTTTTAAAATTTATTTAAAGAGAAACAAAAGCATGTAAAGGGTAGAGATAATACAGAATTCAAAAAAAAGATAAACAATAAGAAATCACTAGTTAATAAATTACATATTGTCCTCTTAGAAATAGTTGCCCAAGTTTCAAAATTAAAGCATACAAAGTAGATAGTCAAACAGTGAGAGTGTAAACAGCTATGCATGCATGAATCTCTGCATGTATTTCTATCTTTTCTATATTAGAGGGAAAAACAAAACTTAGCAAGACAAAACAAAACAAATTCCTATAAAAATATAAAACCAAAAAGTCGTACAAAACCACAGTACAAGGTGATCTACAATGATTACTGTGTTGTTTCTTATTTTCTTCAATAGAATGTCTATATCATCAGGCATAATTGAATATAGCAGTATAATTGAATATAGCATTACATAACAATATTAGTAAAAATAAAACATTGTAGACAGTATAAAACTTCAAAGGCAGGTACTAATCAAACCAGAGTGGATATTCTAGTGAATCTTGTCATCTTAAGTGCAGTTACCTATACTCTCAGACTTGATACTATCAATCATAGCAGCTTTGAATAAAATCTATCAATACAAAACAGTGATCCAACAAACCAGATTCAATTACTATCCGTCATGGTAAAACAGTGTAGGTTTTATAGAGCTTTAGATTAAGTTAATAGGAAATTAAGGATGATTACCATACTATATCTTGTTATTTTCGGGATTACTGTCTGTGCCCTCAAATCTAGTACAGGTAGAATGACTGGAACAGAATATAATACATCTAAGCAGAGTAGTGTGAGTAATATGGGTTTTAACTCCTGGTGCACTATTAACAATATAGTGTATCAAAGCCATCTATGTTAGAGTTTCTAGTTATCCTTCTCTGCCTCATTTCTACTATGCTATTTTTCTGCCTTTGTTTAGTTTTCTCCTTCATTCTACTGCCTGCCCCACTCATTGAGGCCTTTCTGCCACTGTTCCTAAAATCCTGGTATTTTTTTTCCTCTCTCTCTAGAATGTCCTTCAGTATTCTCTATGGGGTTGGATTGGTGATCACAAACTCACCCAGTTCCTCTTTGTCATGGAAGCATCTTGTTTCTCCATTAATTTCTAGTGACAGTTTTGCAGGGTACATCAATCTGGGCTGGAGGTTATTTTCTTTCATGGCTTGGAAAACTTTGCTCCAAGCTCTTCTTGATCTGATGGTCTGTGTTGAGAAGTCAGCCATGATCCTGATGAGCTTATCTTTATAGGTAATCTGTTTCTTTTCTCTGATGGCTTTTAATATTCTGTTTTTATATTGAATTTTTGGTATTTTGATTACTATATATCTGGGTGTAGATCTATTTTGGTTGTAGGTGGCTGGAGTTCTATATGCCTCACACAACTGAATGTCATTTTCTTTTCCCATGCTTGAGAAGTTTTCCTTAATTATTTCCATGAATAGCCTTTGTAATTCACCTGTATGTATTCCTGCTTCTTCGTTCATGTTTCTTATTCTTAAATTATAGATTCTCTTGTCATCTTCTAGCCTTTGTATTGTTACTGCCTGTTTCCTTGTTATTTTTAAGAGATCTTTCCTTTCATGATCACACACTGCCAACTTGTCTTCAAGTTTTGACAGTCTATCCTTAGGTTCTTTTAAGGTGTTTTGCCAGCTTTCAATGAAGTTTTTAATTTCCTGGTAGTCTCTTTGAATCTGCTTCATGTATTCTATATTTTCTTTATATTCTTTATTGAATGTTTCTCTCCTTTTTTGTGTGTTCCTCCCTTCTTCTGTCTGTATCATCCTGAGAGATGCTTCCTGAGAGCCTTTCTTTTATTACTCTACTCATATCCTGCTTTATCTGATTTAATATTTCAGTTTTGAGCTCATCTACAAGGTCCCAAAGATATCTCTTAATGTCCATTGAAGCCATGTCTGATGTTGTGTGTTTGCCGTCTTCGGTCTCCCTTGTTTTTCCTTCTCCTAGATCAGTGCTCTCAGAGTTCTGGGCTGGGGGCCTCTTCCTGCCTCTCTCTACTGTCATGGCCCTGGCTTCCTCCACACAGGTTACAGTGCAGGTCCCAGCCCCCTTCCCTGTTGGCCACATTTCCTCTGAAGCACGCTGGCAAGGGAACTCCGCCCTCTCCTGCCTGCTCTTGTCACTGAGGTATAAGCAGTGGCTCTGTATGCCTGCCCCTCCCCACCAGGCCAGCCAAACTTCAGGGGCCTTCACCCAGTTAGTGCATGCTAGGCACAGGGAATTGACTTGAGACGGCTCATTGCGTCCCAGCCAGGGGCTTGGCCCAGTCCAAGCAAATCCCACGAATCTGCTCTGGGGAGGGAGCAACCAACTGAAGTCACTGTTGCTCCCATTTCAGGCTCCTCCTGCCCAATTCCAACATGTTGCCCATTTGGTCACACCCTTCCCGTGGAGGGGGGTCTCATTTCTAGCACTGACCGTGGATCAATGAAGGTCCCTTTCGCTGGCTCCACTCTCCGTTGGACTCACCAACCCCCGACTTCAGCGCTGCTGTGCTTCCTGTTAGTGGAGGCAGGAACAAGTTTGTGTGGCTTTGCCCGCTGGCAGGGATTCAAGCTGGTGCGAACTTGATGGGTCACTGCCAAAACACTGTGTCCTATAATTTTTAGTTGTTTCAGTTGTAGCCCTAAAGTATTTAATGAGTTTTTTGTGTTTTAATTTCTTCCTGTGTCACAAGGGTCCACCTCCCTTTGTCTCGGTCTCTCCAGGGTGTTTTATTCTGGTAAAAGAGCTGTTTCTCCCATGAGGCTTTGTAATCTGTTGCTCACTGATTGGCCATCTTGTCTTCTTCCTCTACTGGTTTAAGGAAATCATGTGTTGAAAAGTAAAATAACTAAAGTTCAATTTATAGAATTCTCTGCATAAAATTTACATGGGAGAGACTTCTAAAATCAAAGTTATATGTTCAGATTTCATAAATTAAAAGGTGATCCTATTTCATCATATAAATCAAATGTATGACAAAAAAACTGTAAGTCAAAAAACTGAAAGTGTCTGTATAAACATAAAAAGTAAATACTGAAAATCAAAATGCAAAGTGGTATTACAACCTAATAAAAAGTTAAAATAAAAAGCTCAGAAGATAAACTAAAATTTGTCAATAAACATGTGAAAATTTACTCTACTCACTCATATGGAAATGTAAGCTATGAAGAGACACCCATGTGGTTGGCATTTTTTTCACCATCACAAATGTCCCTTTGTCAAATTGTATGAAAAGCAATTCACAGTTAAGAAAATGCAAGTGTAATGGTTGATACATTGTATCAGTGTTAGGACTGAGAAGTTTAGAAGCTTAACTAAGCGATTCAGCAGGGTGCCAGTGTCCTCACTTTGAAAACATCCTGAGCCTGTGCAAAAGGAGGGCACAGAGGTGTTGTGGATGGGTAACCTGCTTATCACCTAAGGGAAGAAAAGAAGCTTGCTCCTCTCTATTTGCTCTGGCTGCTTTTGCTGTCTTCTGCCATCTTGAAATGTTGCCCCTGTGCCATGCCACCCTGACTTGGAGCCTGCTGATTACAGATTGAAAATTGCACAGGCTGTGAGCTAAATAAACTTTTTCTCCCTTAACCTTTGGTGTCTGGTATTTTGCCTCAGCAAGGAGAAAAATGTAACTAAGTTAGCAAGTCCTAAATATACATGTGAGAACATAGCCGATTATTTCAATGGGGATGTGAAAATGTTAAAAACTCAATAAAGTACTATTAATTTATCCATCAAATGATAGAGTTAAATGAAAGAATATCTAATTGTAAAAACAGTGATGCATACAAAATTATAAACCTTTCATATATTTTTCATACATTTTGCTTTCATATATTTTGTTTATGAACTGTGAATTGCTACACTATTGTTGGGATTTGTTCAGGTAATATTACAACTAGATGTAAAGAAATAAATTATTTTGCTTTTACCTAGCAATTCTGAAATCAGATTCATGCTAATTATTAAAACTTCAATAAACAAAACTACTTGAAAGAGCATCTTTATTCTAACAGTGTTTATAGTAGCAAAAATATAGATACACTTATTAAATATCTGCAGCAAAGTAATAAAAGTATTTTTAAAATATTGATATTATAGTAAATTATAACATATTTTGTTAGAGGATTTACAATATATTCATACATATGTGCATATACTTCATATGTATACTTTCTAAATATATATATACATACATATATATATGTATGTATATATATATATAGGTATGCTTTTGTTAATTTTGAAAATCAGATAATAGAATTTATGTAGATTTCCTAAAGTTGAACCGCATTTTATTTTTTCTGGTAGAATCAAAGTGAAAATAGACCAAAACAAGGGAGAATTATGACCTGATTTATACATGAAAATGACCATTCTGAGGGATCATAGCAGGAAAATAGTAATACTTCTCTCAACCCATCCTTAAACCTGTCATATCTACAGGAGACAAGGAGACAAGGATAAATTAAAGGAGGTGGCTTTTTAGGAGAAGAGTAATACAGGGCAAATCTTTCTTATCTTTGTCCTCAAAACTACATAAAACTGTACATCTTGTTTACAAATGTCTCTGGGTTCCTTCTGCCATAGCTTTTGTTTGGACCTGTTTTTCCCTATAAATCTGTTGAATCATTTTGGCAACTCATAGAAAATGGGAGTTAGGAAACCTAATAATGCGGCACTGCAGGTTCCTTTCCATCTGCCATGGGCTAAAGAGGAGCTTCCTATTTAGGACTACTGTGTAAGGAAAAATAAGAACAGTTAGCCTTTCTGCAAGACTTACCGAGAACAGTCAGAGTGAACCTCTGCAGTAGCACTGCCCTGCCAGCTCCATGAAGCTCTCAGAGTTCCCAGGATGAGGAAGGTGAGAGGTTGGAGAAAAAAGGACAAGAGACAGAATACAGAAAAACTGAGGCCAGAAGAAAGAGGAGGAGAAGAAGGAGGGGGAGGAGGAAGAGGAAGAGGGGGAGGAGGAGAGCCTCAATGGCTGCAGTGCACCTATTTACACATGTGGGAGTTTAAAAGTCCCATGAAACCCCTGCACCTAATAGCTCACTCACGTGTCTTGCCTGGGACCCAGTGTTCTTGGGACTAGAGCTGCTCATTCATGTGACTTTCCTCAGGCACTCTGTGTTCTTGAGGCTGACCTCGCTCTGGCCCCATGTGTGTGATCCATCTCCAGCTTCATCTGCTCTCCACATCTCCTTGTTTTTTCTTTTGTAGTTACAACCAATGGGTGGGCAAATGGAGTTGGAGGAGCTGTGTTTGGGGGATTCCATAGAAGATCTTTTTTTTAATTTTTGAGCCCTTTTCATTCTAGATGAACTTGCTCAAATAAGCTAAAGATTCCCAGTCCAAAAATTTTAAGTCCCTGCATATAACAATTTCATCCTATTCAGTGCATTGTCCCAGAACAGTGATCAGTTACTAGTATAGCTGGCAGTTGTTTTAGAACTCTTGTGGTCATACTTTTCCACTGGATTGCAAGAACAAATAAAGATGACACTTGTATTAATCAATTTTTACTATTTATCAAGGTCAGTTAAGTTTCCTCAAGATTTACCTTGGAACCGTGTGCAGCACTTCTAGTTCTTCAGTCAGTGGCAGCAGTATGGATGAGTCACAGTCTGCTCGACCAAGTTGCTTTTTGTGAAAGCTTGGGAGACCCTTTACATCTAGTGCTCCCCCAAGCACACTGTACACTATAGATTATATCCTCTGTGGTCCTGAAATCTCCTTGTTCAAGAGTTTGTGTAACTTGCCAGAGTTGCAAGATGTCACCAAAAAGATTCCCTCATGTCCTGGGTCCTCTTTGACCTCTGAGGGCTGGTGCCAAAATACTGGCTGTCCTGTCCTCTTAGTCCATTATTTTTCTAGATTTTAGACTCTACACCTCAGTTGATGGACATCCAGAAGAGAAGGTTAATGATATAACATTTTGAATGAGTCAGTGATCTTAATATTACTATATTATCTGAATATCAAGCACCTTGGAACACAAAATAAAACCATTATTTTCTAAGAACCATCAGTGTTTCAATTGTTGAAACTCTGTAGAATGCTAACAGGCAACAGTTATATAATCTTCCAAAGAAAATTTAAAATCAAAGCCATGCATAATATTTTAGCATGAAAATCATGATGACACTGTCATGACATACTTAAATTTCCATTTTGACACAGTGTAGCTCTTTTAATCAATCATCTGTATCTAATACATAAGAGACTTTTACCTAAATTGTTGACATGTAGTGGGATATCACTGAAGAAAGTTGTGACATTGTCTGGACCGCTTAATGTCCAAGCATCTCTGTAAGTACAGTGGCACATATACAGCATATATATCACATAAGTTTTTTGTTATTATTCCTGACTAGT
This sequence comes from Hydrochoerus hydrochaeris, assembly GCA_004027455.1. Classification (NCBI taxonomy): domain Eukaryota; kingdom Metazoa; phylum Chordata; class Mammalia; order Rodentia; family Hydrochaeridae; genus Hydrochoerus; species Hydrochoerus hydrochaeris. The sequence continues at coordinate 104,241 of PVLA01006610.1, read as the reverse complement.
GACCTCATGTTGGCTTGACATGAACTTCCTATCACAGTTAGTTGGAGCACAAAAGAAAGACTAATTTCTAAATCTGAAGGAAAAAGTCCATATCCTTAAACAATCCAGTTTTGCATTTTAGAAGATGGTACACCTAGAAGGCCTGAATACATTTAACACAGCATGAAATTAGTAGTGAATTGTCATATACATGTGAAAAACATGTATTTCTTAATTTAGTTATATACCAAGGTCACTTTTTGTAAGAAAAACTTACATTATTTCTAGAAAACTTAACCTCTTGCTATGACCAGTTTACTGGGTGTGTCTCCCAGGAGGCAATGGAGATTACTGGGGCTTTCCTTTAACATACAAGAAGTGAACAATTATCAGGAAACTACTTCCTTATTCCTCAGTTGGAGTTATGTTCACTAATCTCACCACAACTAAAGGGATTTTTTTAAAGTAGTAAAATACCACAGAAAAAGATGAACAAAGCCAATTGAGACAGTGTAGTGAAATTGGTACAGAACTTCACAGCACGTTACCAGGATAAGAGTTATAGGTACTATAGTATATCTCATTTCTTCACAATAGTTGCTCTTTCAATTAGGTATATCAGAATCAAAGGAAATACAGAACATTATAGAACTTATTAAAACAGAATATTGAATAGCATAATACCATTAATCAGAACAAAGCAAAACAGCAATAAAAATATTTGCCTTCAAAGAGATGGTAGAAAGAAATCCCCCTTATTTGCTATATTGCATATAGTCAGCCTTGAAAGAGATGCTCAGATCTCTGGCTCCCACTTGCTAACAGGGATTTGGGTGGGGTGTGGGTTGGGTTGGATGTTTGAGTCTCAGCCCATGAGCTGGTGGGCTCAGAGCCACTTACCAGGGCAGTGAGCTGGCTACTTGGTTTCTGAACACCCTAAGTTCCAACATGATGTGGATCTCAGGAGACACTGATGGTTCTCACCCTGAGGCGGCCTCAGCTTGCCAGGCCACAGCCACTTACCAGGGCAGTGAGCTGGTTGCTTCCTAAAGGGATTTTTGCTTCATTTATCTTAATAACTTTTGATGACTTATGAACACTCAATCACAACATTTGGCATATTATTTTTAAACAATGAGAGACTCTCCAGGCATAATACATAAACAACAATATACATTACATTTCCACAACCAATTTTAGCATCATTTTGACCAGTTAGCAACCTGAGTAGAAGCATATCAGATAAATGCTTAAAAATCCAAAAATACAAAAGAAAAGAAGAAAAAAGAAAAAAATTTGTTGATTTTAAGCAGAAACAGCTGATAAATAGGCAAACAGATACATGGACAATCAGCTTACATGCTCAGCATGTACTCAAATATATATTTTGGCCAAATTAAATATACAAATTCTTTTATAAATTTGTAATTATAAATGGACTAGTCAAAATTTTTTTGTAAGTCAGTTAGCAGAGATCTCTTACAAGAGAAAACTTGGGAGGAACAAAATCATTTATCTATAATTAATACATAATTTTGTATTTTATTTGGCCCTAAGAATAATGGCAATTTTGGATCCCTTTGTTTGATGAAGCATCCAGCTTATTTGTTGCCATGCACATTGTCACCTACTCAGACCTTCTTTTCCCAGGTTTGGTTGCTATCTCCTGGCCATCCTGGGTCAGTTTCTTTAATTGCCCCAGGTCATATCTAGTCCCATCTTTGTCTATTAGCTGTGGAGACGTCTTCAAGGCATCACTGCCACAGGAATGAGCATTAGGTTTTTGAGAGGTGAATCTACCCTTCAGATCTAGGTCTGTGACACTGCTGGACAACATGCTCTGGTAACCAGATAAGCCATTCAGCACTTTCTGGAGAGACACAAGCATACCTCCACACCCAGTCAGTAGTGTACTGTGTCCCTTCCATTGTTGAGTATGAAGATCTTTCCAAAGGACCCTTCTCAGCCTCTTCCTTTACCTGATTGAATTGTCTTTCTACATCTATAGTCCAATTTACAGTAAGTTTTAAAAAGTTAAACTGAGGTACAAAAACAACTAAATACTTTTATTGTTTGATGGATTCTGAAAGCCTAAAGCCAGTAATCTGAGTACCTATTAGGAAAATAACAGTATGCAATATAGAAAATATGCGGTATTTCTTTTTACCTTGCTCTTGAAATCCAATATTGTTCTGCTTAGTTTTGTTACAATTTATTGTTTTGTTTAATGCTCTATTTTGATTGATTTTATTTTGCTTCATTTTATTTGATTTTACTCTGTTGGTATGGAAAACTATTATGAAGATAACAAGAGATATTATGGTAGCCATAATTTCCTATTATCCTGTGTTGAAGTTCTGTATCACTTTCACTGTTTTGTCCTGATTGGTTTTATTCTGTTTTATTTTTGTTAGATTTTATTCTCTTTAAAATAAAAAAATTAATAAAAGAACTACTAATTTTTTATCAAGAAAAAATAAAAAGTCAATAGTATAAATTCCAAGTGAAATCTATTATAAGGTATGAATTTTTGTAGGGAAAAATCCCCCCTTTTGTTTATGGATTTGAATTTTGAGTGAATGGTGAACATGTTCAACAATTCCTTGACCTTGAGGATTATAAGGAATATCTATGGTAAGGAAAATGTGAAAAGTTTCACAAAACATTTGGCAGACAGCAGTTTATACAGACAGCCTGTATAAACCAGGCCATTGTCTGTATTAAACGCCCATGGGCAGCCAGGGATGTTAAAGTCACCCAAATGATGAGCATTGACATGTTTAGCCCCTTTACCAGTGCGGGAAGAATTAAAAATGCATCCCGAGGAAGTATCCACTAAAATGTGGACCCAGTGTAGATTGCCAAACTCAGGAATGTGAGAGACAGCCATTTGCCAGACATGTTTGGGGTGAAACCTTGGGGGGTTCACTCCCATATGGAGTGAAGGAGGATGTACTGCACTTGAGCAACATTGTCTAAGAATTTATTGAGCCTGTTCTCAAATTAAAATGAACTGGTTACGCAATGCAGAAGCATTTTGATGAAAAGTGGCATGGAAGACGGAAGCCTATTGAACAGCGCCTGAGGGAACAGCAGTGAAAGGAGCCATCAGTCCTTCTATACTAGCATTTCCCTTAGTGAGAGGTCCTGGCAGTTGGGAATGGAACGTAAATGACCAATAAAGGAGGAGATTTGGGATGGCTGAATGGCAAATTGAGTGTGAAATAAATGACAAATATCTTCCTTGTTAGTGTGAATGGTGGCAGTTTCTATGTGTTGCATCACACTGCAGACATAAGCACTGTCTGAAAAAAGGTAAATTGGAGTTGATGGATGCTCTTGCAAGGCCCATGTACCAGCCTGCAATTCAATCTTTTGTGCAGAAGAAACCCCTTATCCTATGTTTGGATGCCAAGGGCCACCACTCGCCACTTCTCCCACGGGCTGTTGTTCCTGCCCCATAGCCACAGAGCTATGGGCTAGCTCCCCTGGTGGCCCTGGTGTCTCACGGGCCTGAAGGGAGGACTGTTGCCCCTTGACCTTGCTATTCAACACTGATGCTTTGGTGGCAGTGGCTGACAGAGGGTCATTGCCTGCCCCACAGCCTGGAATGGGCTCCGTCTCCAGACATGCTTCACCAGTGCCCCCTCCCCTGAGGAAACCGCAGTCACGGACTCTTCATCCACAGCCACTATTTTTTCCCTGGCTTTTCCCTCCACCAGTTTGGACTGTTGTTCTCATGGCTCGGAATGGAGTGTGGGGAGCGTGGGGTCATGGGCGTGGCTGTCAGGCATGTGAATGCAGGGGCAGCTGGGCCTAGAGTCTGCCTAAGCAAGAGCAGAGGGCCCTGCTCAGCCCACAAACCTCTTCTTGCTGTGCTAAACTGGAAGGACCCACACACAAATTGAAACAACTTCCTGTCTACAAAAAGTAATCCCCCAGATTTAAACATGCTTTAGTTATTTATTTTTTGTCCCTCACAGCTACTTCCTTACCTGACTGAGCAAAGCAAAGTGGAGGGTTGACGCTCTATGGGTAGGGTGCCGTTGCTTTGCTATCTTTTTTCTGTTTGGGACTGAATTTTAAAATAAAGCTCCAAACCAAATCCTATGTGGTCATCTCAACAGGAACAGGACCGTCTAGACACTCCCGATCCAGGTCAAAACAAAAACAAGAACAAAAACAAAAAATAACGAAGTACAAAAATCTGAAATAGAACAAGGATTTGTGGACACGTGTTGTTCTTGAAAACCAACTTGCCACTTGCTTAACTAAAATCAGTTCCTCACCTCTCCCTTTTTTTTCTTGTGAGTCTGTTTTGTTCTTTCGGTCCTAGTGAACACATTTTTACCTTTGGCCCTAGGGAGCCTTTTTAACTGTGTGAATTCTGAGCAGCCTAGTTAGTCTTTGAACTTTTTGTGTAGCTCTCAAAGTTCACAGGGTGTGTGGATAGTGAGAGGAGCAGAAAAAAGAAGTGTCAGAAAACAGAAAAACTGAGACCAGATGGGGCACACTTTCCTAATAGAAGAAGAAATAAGAAACAAGAAAGAGGAGAAGGAGGGGGAGAGAGGGAGGGGAGGGGAGGGCTCCAGTAGCTGCAGTTTATTTATTCATACACTCTGGAGGTTGACTGTCATGTGAAATCCTTCCACCTAAAGAGTATCCACATGGCTTGTCCCATATGCCCAGTGTTCTTGAGACTAGAGAAACTTATTCATCCTGTGACTTTGCTAAGGTTCTCTGTGTTCTTGAGACTGGCTTTTCACTAGCCCTGCATGTGTGACTGTGTGATCAACCTCCAGCTACATACAGCGGCTCCCCACATTGCCCATTGCGTGGTCCTGAAGCACAAAGACAATGAGAAATTTGCCAGCAGGAAGATATGAACAGTACTGCTGATCTTGGACTGCCCTCAGAAGGAGGCAAGATCAAGGTGAAAATGTACATCATGTCATTATCAGTGTGCAGAGACTTTGAACACTAGTGATGGTTGCAGTGGGACATAGCAGGAGAGACTGGTGAAGTGTACAGGAAAAGAATTGACCAAGACGAGAGCAAAATTGAAGAGCAAAGTTTCCTAGACATGTTCTACAAGCTGCAGAGGACATGAGAGAATCCCTGTCCTGATCCCTCTGAGGTGGGTAGTTACTCTGCCCCTGGACCTTTTTCGAGAGTAGTTGAACTTATGACATGGGATATTGATTCAGAAGTTTTGCTTGCAACTTTAGTGGTCAGAACATCTGGAACTTCTGGAACAGTAGACCCTCCTGGGATATGCCCTCAAGCCGTGACTGTTTGGATCCAAAAGCATTAGGGCTGCTCAGCTCAAAACAGAGTCCACAGTGGAGTGACATGAGAGAAATTACACGTGGGTCTTGATGAATTTCCTCTACCAAGTCTTATCTGGCCTGTAAACAATAGGAATGAGTACCCATTAGGATGAGATCCTTCGGGAGTATAAGGACATTAACTTTACAGGAAGTGGATTACAGAGTACTTCATTACTAATGAAGGCAGCACAGGGATTGACATTAACTCTGGGTATAGATTTGTTTTATCCACTCAGAAAATTTCTCCCCGCTTTAATGGATTTTCTCCATTGCTCTCACAGTGTATCACAACACTGCTTTTGATTGAGTTACTCATTCTAGACCAGGAGAAATGTTAAAGTGCTCTGGTCTTTTACTGGAAAGGCCCATGAAATCTCACTGAAGTTATCTATGAGACTATAGTACTGGCTTGTAAGATTCACTTTGTGTTTTTAGTTGTTACTAACACAGGTTGATTTTTTGCCTTTTGGTATAGTAAATACCAAGTGAGCCAAGGGAAAGAAAACAGAAGTTGCTACACATTTATACTGGAATAGGTACTTACATTTTTTTCATTTCTTATCTACTTTATTTCATACTCTGCTGATATAAGGGCCATAATTCCCAGGAAATGTGCAAATGTTTCTGTTGAACAAGAACAAGGACTGTCACTCAGCCTTCTGAAACTTCTTAAGTCACTGGAACATGAGGAATATAAAAGGGTTACCGGAAGTCTGCAGTGATCGATTTTCATTAAGACACCATTCATTTTAAGGGAGTAGGGAGAAATATACCTGTATGCAAGGAAAAATCCCAACTACAGCGCTTTAAAAAATCAATGAAAAGCCACAATAATTGAAAGCAAGCAAGGTTGTTTTAGTCTCAGGCATTTAGAAATAAAAGAGTCATTCCTCAAAGCAAAATTTTGGATGAGTTCAGAAAAGAAAATTTATAAAGTTCCCATGAGTAGTGGCAATAATGGTCACTTTCAAACAGGTACATTTTCGAGCTTTATATTTATGTATTTGTATTTTTCGTTGCATTCTTTCTTATTCCTTTGCCTATTATTTTATGCAAATCCCAATATATGTTATTGTAGGCTATCTAAGAGAAATGTGATTGGTCTAGAAGTGGAAGTATGATCTTTCAGAATTTGGCACAGAGGACAAATTACTTTCTGCTTAATGGAATGTGATATTATTTAACTGATGGCAATTGAAGGTTATAGGATATAAGAATGTTGTGTCTCTGTTCAATGGGACATGACTTTGTAAATTGATGGCATTTGAAAGTTAAATAAGGATGTACCAATGTTCACTGTTTGTTTATGGAACACGAATTTTTAAAAATGGATGAAATTTTATTTGAAAATCAAATAAGGATAGAAGGATGTTTGTGTATGCTGAGTTGGCATAGGGCTGGACTGTGCCAATTTTCCTGTGTTATTTTATGATTATCTTTAATCTCTTTTATTATCATAGAAGTATAATATATTTCTTCACATCACTTATAAGGAAAATTCTGGATCAAGTTTTGTAATAATAAGATTAAGTTTCTACCAAGACAAGTAAGGTGGAAAGAGAGCCCTCATTTTGCTCTGACAGATATATGCTGAGATTTGGGTGAATTGCTGATAAAAATTGCAGTTTCTAAAAATACTCTGAAAAACATGCTACTACATAGGATTTTTTTTTATATTTGCAAGATTATTTTGGATATCATGCAGCACAGATTTCTACTTCTTTAAATGTTATGACATAATAAATTTTAAATAATAAACTTGAATTATCTGCTACTGTAGTATCTTAAACAAATTTGACAATTATAAGCAAATAATGCTAGAATTTAAGTATCTCAAAGTAAATAATAAAAAGTTATAAAATGAAGTGCTTAGTTGCTATTCTTATTTTAAAAACAAAATCTCCCTGGTGTTTACTAAAATAGATAATATAAGAAAAATAAGTGTTGCATGTAATAACACTGTGAGGTAACCATCACTATGGTTTCCCGAGAGGTAGAATTCACTGCATATTGTGCAAGTTTTTCAACCAAAAACACATAGAGATGATGTCCATTTATTCAAGTTCTTTTTTGTTATACTTTATATGCCTTCAGTCTAGTACATATCCACATGACCCAAAATGCCTCCAACCAGATTTTTATTCCACCTGGCAGTAATGAAGGAAGAATCCCTAAAATTCTGAAGGACATATTTCTAAATCCACATTCCACTCAGAATGTCACAGAGACAAATGTAGGTGAAAGGAGTCCTAGAAAAAAAGAATTCTTTTTCACGGTGTATATATGGAGAGGGTAAGGGGGTGTGGTGACTATTATATCCAGAAATAAAAAAATGAACAGTTATATTTCCCTGAGAGAAATGAAAAGTGAATATTGTAGAAGCAGTGTTGTGGTTTTGTTTTTTCACTGTATTTTCTACTCCCCAGCTCATAATACTATTTAGTGTCAGACAACTTGCTGAAAAATGTCGTGTCTGGGAAGCATTCCAATTCAATTGGTAGAGAGAGCTTGGTGAATCCCTCGTAGTCTCATTCAAGTCATTTTATCTGGGATCTGGTGTTGCTATCATTAGATGTAAACAGTTAACTATTGTTCTTTTTTGCCTGGCACTGTCAGAACTAAGGATTTCATTCCCATTCAGTAAGAAATCCATTCAAAACACATTACAGACTTATTTCCAATAGAGATATGAAGTGTGCTAAATACTCACACCCCCCGACATATGCATTTTGTCCTTGTATAGGAATCTCCAGTGACAAGCCTTAAGGAATACAGAATCTTAGCAAAAAAAAAATCAACACACTGAGCTTAAGAGCCGTCATTTATATTTAAGGTGAGATCTTCTCACGCATTGTCATTCCATTAAAGATAGATTCTGGCCTCTGTGGAATAGAAGACAGATTTGCTATATTTATCATTATGCATCTTTTATAAAAGTCTTTCAAACTATAAAAGCCTTCTATCCTTAATTACATACAGTAGTAAAGTGGTGAGGCAGTGAGACTTTCATCCTTTAAGATGATTCCCCACATCCACCCCCGATACGTCCTGGGTGTCTACCGTGAGGCAGAGGACACATTCTAACATCACTGCTTTATGTAATGTCAGCTCTTAAGACATCAGAATGACTTGGTCACTGACAGCATGTGGGGCTCTTTAGCACTTGCTTTCCCTTTCCTCTGAGGTTGCTTTAATGCTAGACACCAACCTCAGGGGCACAATCTCTTCAAAGACAATTGGACAATGTTAACCCTCTGAATCCTTGGCTGGGGAAGACTTCCGTTTCTCTGTCATGTAGGCCAGGGAAAGAAGAACTGTTGTGTATGTTGCATTATTAGCTTTTGAGATTGTCTGCTGATACAGTCTGTGGTGAACTATTGTGTTTATCATAATGATGTCTTTTTAAAATAGACATCATCTTAATTTACTTGCTAGTGATAGACTTGAAAAACAAATGGTAGGGTTTTATCTTGGAGCCTGACCCTTTCCTGTCCTAGTATAACCACTGAGACATTCAGGTGTGAATACAGGAAGGGAACTCTGATTGTTGGTTCTGAATTGTGTTTCCACTGGAACATGTGATGCTGTGAATCACTTGGCTGTGATCACAGAATCAGCAAGAGACAGGACCCTCAGGAACTCCCAACTACCCAAAACCGTATTGATTTTTCATTGAATTAACTCAAAGTCTAGTATCAATTTTAGATGGAAACAATGACAAGAAGAAAATCCTTTCCATCCCCAGAGGATGAAGAGGGGCCATAGAAATAACATGTTTCGAAGATTAGAACAAAATTTCCCTTGATGCCAGATTTTGTGGTAGAGTTAGAGAGTACATATGAGATGAAATTAATAAAGAATTATATCTCTCTAACCCATTCGGAACAGGGAGCATTAATTTATTGTTCTTTAATTATTCTACATATATTTTCTTTTTAAGTTAGCATAATCCTTCAAGATATTTTTAACTTTATGTTTTAGCATATATTAATTACTTTTATGTTCCACATTTGATGACATCAGACTTTCTTCTTGATGCCAGGATTTTGTGGTAGAGTTGGAGAATAAATAAAAGAGTTTTTGAGTAAAGAGCCACATACTTTGGCAGGTGAAATTGATTCCCATGCTGTATTTCTGGGGAATTTGTCATAATTTCTGAAAAACTGTAAAATCATGCATAATGTTGCATTCATTCCAGCAGGAAATTACAAGTCCTCTTAAAAGCAGAAATATGAGTTTGCAATTGCTTAATCCCTGCTGAAGATACTTGACTTACCTTGTCTAAATATCTTTTGCATACCTTTCCCTAAATGGATCATTTCATTTTCTAAGTATGAAGCTGAAAATTCATTTTCCAGTTAATATTTTACATTGCAAAAAATAAATAACACTCAGCTGAAAAATTCATTAAGAATATAATTGACAAGAGAAAAATATTCTTTGGGGAACTATTGTAGGTTTTTCCTAAATTCAAGTGTACATCTCCATATGCTGCTGCAGGACAATAACATGATATTTAAAATTTCTCTGCTTTTCTATCTCTCTTTTTGTATCCTAGAGCAGGATCAAACTTCATCTTCTATACCCAAGTCACAAAAAGAAATTTGATGGGAATATTTATTAGCTATTTTTTCCAGAGGAAAATAATAATGTTAGATTATGATATATTTCTAAGTTATAAGAAAAAATAGCAAAAAGAATAGAAATCATATAGGTTGAGTGGGAAATTAAATAAAAAGTGATTTTTTAAAAATTAGAATTACACTGGTGGCAGTTCACTCCTGTAATCTCAGCACTCAGGAGGCAGAGGCAGGAGGATCATTGCCAGTTTGAGACCAGACTAGGCTACAAAGTGAGCTCAAGGCCAGCCTGAACTACACAGCAAGACCCTGTCTCAAAAAGAAAAAAAAATTAGAATTACATAATTTTCAGTGTATCTTGAACTCATCATAGGGTTGTTTTATGATTTTTTAAAATTAGTTTTAGAGTTTCTTGTGTTTATTTAAATACATCAGATATTCTCTAATGCAGTCATTCTGTGGGAAAGAAAAAGAATATTCCACTTAATATCATGGCTGCATAATTAAATTTTCTTTTCAGGCACTCAGTGAAATCAACAGTTACAGAACAAATTAGGGCAAACAAATGCCATTCATGTCATATTTTATGCACAGAGATGAAAGAAAGCTGGAAACAAAACAAACGATGTAAGTGAAGGCCATGTAAATATGACATCTCCAAGTGGCTCCTCTGCTCATGACTGCTGATAGTACACGTGCTTCCAGCACTTTTCTACTGCTGGATTCTTTTAACCAAACATAAAAACTCATCACCCCCAAGATACTGTAACAGTTTTCTGATTAATAACCTCCAATGGTATTTATAAGAAAGGTGATAAATATTACAATATAAAAGATCATTTCCAGTTAATATTGTTAAGACTTAGACTCTGCCAATTGCTTTTTGCAACTCCTTGAGCGCTTCGGTGCAGGTGACCTGGGACATACTTTTTTCCATGTGTCGGCAATTTCCTTGTGTGTCTGTGTCTCTCCTATATGTATACTAAATGCCCAGGAGTCCTCCTTCTAGGGATGTGCAGAGTGCTTAGGGAAGAACATCTTCCCTGAAAGTCCACAGACGCCTGAAGAGGGAAGAGGGCTTGGCTTTGCTCTGTTACTGAGGTGCTCAGCACACTGCAGTGGGAAGCCTTGCACAGCCCTAAGGAAAGCCCTGACCACCCAACCTGTGTTCAGCCATCTACTTAGATTCCAAAGCCAGAAAGAGCATTGTGGGGGGAGCATGAGGTCCTTGGCAAGTGTGTATTCCTATATCCCTATGTCCTTGTGAGGAGTCTACCGAACTGAACACACAACTTCTGTTTGCTCAATTATTGGACGCTTAAAAGGTGGCATTTAAAAGCAACTCAGTGAAGTTGATCAGTTCCTTGAGAAAAATCTGTTAGGTTTACTCATCTTACCCAAGTCACCTTGGCTGCACACTCATGGCCCCTGGATATCACATTTGTCCCTGTAGCACAGTCTACAAGGGAAGGCAAATTCCTCCATGGATTATCTGGATGATGGTGCCAAGTTCCTGGAGCCTTCCACTCATGTCACATGGTGCAGTCTCTGTTCTTTCAGATGGATTCACAAAGAATTCTATTTCTCCAACCCACTCAAAACAGGGGCATTAAGTTGTTTCAATTAGTCTTTGTATATTTTCTTAAGTGAACGTAATTCTTCAAATGATTGACTTTATATTTTAGCAAGTTAATTATATGTTGTGCATTTGATGACATTGAACTTTCTATCTTATAAATTACTTCCCTACAAAGAGATTTGATGGGTGTGGGTTGCTTGCTACTGTGAATGAGCCTATTTCTAGCAGCACTACTAGTAGATGTGCACTGAGTCACCAAAGGGCACTGGGTCACTCTTAATCTGTGAGGTGCTTCACTTTGCTTTCATTTCCTCTAACATTCTCATCTGTGTTAGTCTCCAGCAATACTGACTCCATCTTCCAAAGCGATTGCAGGTGATTGTAACACTGAACCCTGAAATGGAGAAGGCTTCATCATTTTGTGACATGTAAATCACAGAAAATGTTGTTTGTAAGTCACATTGTATCAAAGAGGTTAAAGTTAAGTTTCATTTGCTGTGTGGGGAATGGGACACTCTGAATTTTATTATTGGTTCATTCAAAGAAAATTGATGAAATGACACATTTCTGTGCTTTTGAAGTATTACACTTTGTTATTAACTAAATAAATGCTTTTGAAAAAAATAAGAACATAGATTTCCTTAAAGCCATATTTTATTATATTTTTTGGGCTTGCTTAAATTAAAAACTGTGATGGTCAAAAAACAACACACTCCAAAAATGGAAAAGAAAGTGCTTTATTAGCTGAGCTCAGCAGTGACACTGTCCCAGGAGCCGATCAGGCAAGTGTGTGCTGGGCAGGAGGGGGAGGGTTTGCAAGGGTTTTTAAAGCTGCAGACCACAAGGAGATGGGCATAAAGCTTGAAGATCAGTTTGTCTCCATAGGAACCAGGGAAGTGGAACAAGCAGTTACAGGAAACAGGGAGGCAGGGAAGGGATTGCACAGTGGGTAAGCTACAAGATTGCAAGTTAAACAGCAATTACACAAATCTTACAGACAGGCAATCACATAAGTCGTTACAGGAAGAGAACAGGGTGTAAAGGCACATTTTGGATTTCTGAGCTTACAACAAAAGCGTTTTCTGCCAATGAGATTTTGAAATTCATATTGCATGCATGAAATTACTTACACAGTGTTATTATTTCAAGAATTTAAAGATCATTAAGAACTGAATTTTCCATTTCTTTATCCATTATTCTTGAATTGGCCACTGTCATTCACAAGAGTTTGCACACTGGTGATTTATCTAATTAATAATTTTTTTTAAGATAAAGACTGCATTCAACACTGTTAGAAATTAATATCCAGATACAATGTTTCAAATTGGTGTTTTAACATTTTGTATTTTGTTTTATTTTTTATATCTTTACAACAATTTTATTGATAGTAGGAGATGAGTTTTTATGAAAGAATAGATAGCTAGGACTAAAAATCCGTGGTATTATTTCTACTGAAAAACTAGTAGAGATTTGAATCCTTGGTGATGTCTTTGCCATGCCTTCATCAACTTGTAAACAAATAAACATAAATATGTCATAAAATTATGTGTAAAATCATCTTCAGCATATGCTCCTGTATTTACTTTCTTTCAATTGTTTTGAAGTTCTGAACAATTATTTTTAAAAGATAATCATGAGCTGATTTTCAGCTTACAAATGAGTACCAAACTGCTACACAAAATTCCTGTGTGTCCTCACCAAAGTGCTCTAGGTTATATAACTGTGGTAAAATTACCAAAACTTAGAAATTAGTATAAATGTAATACAATAGTATAATCCACAGACTTTGTGGGATTCTTTTACTTTTCTACATTCCTCCTTTTTGTATTCTAGACTCAAAGCAAAGAACATGTGTTATTCATCTCATTCATTAAATTTGGATGTGTCAGATGTTTTATCCTGATCAGACTGAAGTGATAAGTCTTCACACGGAACTTAGAAGATGACATGCCATTGTGACACATTATCAACATGACTTCTGGCCAGCTTTAGTCAGTTTGTTACATTGGTTTCTACTAGATTTTTATGGCAAAGTTAGGAGTTTGTCCTTTCATATTCTGTTTATTAGAAGTGTGTGAGTAAGGCCCACACTCCAGAAAAGGGCAATTCAGCTCACACTGGGAAGGAAGAGGACATGAATCAGAACCAGCACAGTTCTTAATTTGGGTGACTGATTTGCTTTTCCTCAGATGGTCAGGATCAGAGATTCTTCCTGCAGGAAATATTGATCTATGTTCTAATATTGATTTTCTGTCCCTTTCCTGAAATAACAACTGATTAGAAACTAGTCTGTTTTCCAGCATTTATTAGTTCACACAATCACTTCTTTATTTACATCAAGAATATTTAAATCATTATCTGATCACCCAATATTATAGTAATTTATTTTGTTGTGTAAAATATTCTACTTGTGACCAACTGGTTTTTTACATTAACGTTTGACCACCTGTTCGCCTCTCTCCCCAACTTTAGTTGTTTCTGTCCCAATAAAATGCCCCAATTCACCTTGTATGTCCCTTTGCCCTGGGCACAGAAGCAGTGGTGATATCGAGGAGGAAGTGTCCTTCCACTCCACGATGGTGCTAAGAAACTGGACTCCGGATGCTGGATGTACCCACTGCCACTGCAGCGTCACAGTCCCTGTGACCTCCCAGTAGACAAAGCTGGGAATACATATCTAGATCTTTATATTTGTATCTGTCACATTGATAGGACATTGCCCTTGGCTTTCTCTTACTGGTTTCTTCAACAGTGAAAATCCAGTTAACTAGTATCTGTGACATATCTGCTTATTTGTTTAGAATGGCAAAGCCATACCCTGGGAAAAACAGCTCTTTAATTAGCATTCAGAGGTTCCTATTTTTTTTATTTTACTGTCCACATACTCTGCCTATGGGGTGTTTATTTTATTTTATAGTGATTATATTTTTCCATAGATATCTCTGCTAGCCACCTGGGTCCCAGAAGCTCTGAACTTCACCCAGCCAGGTGCAAGGCCCTGATGCCACACTCCAGGGGTGCATGGAATTCATGACCACTAAACCAACACTACAAATAGTACTGAAAGATGTACTAGAAAGAGACAAAGACACCTACAATTCCAAGAACAACAGCAGGAGGAAACCACTAAGCAGGACAAACAAACAGAAAAGGTAGAAAACCAACAACAGAAAAATTACATGACAGAGATATCAGTACGTATCAGTTATATCCATCAATGTAAATGCTCTCAACTCACCAATAAAAAAGAAACAGACTGGCAGTATGGATTAAGAAACAAAATACAACAATATGCTATGAACAAGAAGCACATTTAACTCAAAAGGAAATTCATAGACTAAAAGTCAAAGGATGAAAAACAATGTCCATGCAACAGGAATCCAGAAAATCCACTGGTAGCTATTATGTTTGCAGATAATGTTAGCTTAAAACCAAGAATGATCAAAACAGATAAAAAGCTCACTACAATAATTACTAGGGGAAAACTTAAAGAGGAAGAGATTATAATCATAAATATATATGCACCACATATGGGAGCACCCAATTATGTAAATGAATCTAAATAGACATGAAAAATCAAGTAAGCACTAATACACTTATAGCAGGGAATATTAGCACCCTATTGTCACAAAGAGACAGACTAACCAAACAAAAAATCAGCAAAGAAATAACAGAAATGAATCAAACTTGTGAACAAATGGGCCTAATAGATGTGTAATGTATGTTCCACCCAACAACATAAGAATACACATTCTTCTCAGCTGTACATGAGTCATTCTCTAGAGTAGATCATAAACTAGCCCACAAAACATGCTTAAATAAATGCAAACTTAAATAATCCCATTCATATTATCTAACCATGGCACAATAAAATTGGAAATTAATGACAAAAAGACCCATAAGAACCCCCTAATGGAAATTAAATAATGCTCTCCTAAACAACCAATGGATCACAAAAGAAATTAAACAATATCTACAACTGAATGAAAATGCAAATACAACTTCCCAGAATCCCTGGTACACAATGAAAGCAGTGCTCAAAGGGAAATCTATAGCAATAAACTTCCACATCAGAAAAATGGAATGCACACAAATAAACAAACTAATCCTGCACCTCAGACTTCTAGAAAAAGAAGAGCAAGTCAAGGTCAAAACCCAAAGAAGGGAGGAAATTATAAAGATCAGCACAGAAATTAATGCAATTGAAACTAAAGAAACAATACAAAAAAATCAATGAATCAAAATGTTGCTTCTTTAAAAGAATAAATAAAATTGACAAACCCCTAGCCAACCTTATCAAAAAGAGGAAAGAAAAAACTCAAATCCATGGAAGAAGAAATGAAAAGGGTGAAATCATTGCAGACCCCTGGAAATGCAGAAGATCATCAACACCTACTTCAAAAATCTTTACTCACATAGATTCAATAATACAGAAGTGGACAGAAACATACAAATTATCAAAGCTGGTTCAAGAGATATAAAACTGCTGAATAATCCAATTTCAGTTCATGAAGTTGAAGGTGTAATTAGAACTTTACCAACAAAGAAAAGCTCAGGTCCTGATGGGTTCACTGCTGAATTCTGCAAGAAATTTAGGGAAGACTTAATGCCAACACTCCTCAAACTCTTCAATCAAATTGAAAGGAAAGCAAGTCTCTAACCCATTTCTGGAAGCAAGTATTATTCTAATACCAAAACCAGAGAAAGACCAAAACAAAAAAGAGAATAACAGGCACATCTCCCTAATGAACACAGATACAAAAATCCTCAATAAAATACTGGCAAACATAATGCAACAAATCAACAAGAAGATTACACACCATGATTAAGTGGGATTCATCACAGGAATGCAAGGGTGGTTCAACATATGCAAGTCAATAAAAACAGTACACTGTATCAATAGAGCCAAAGACAAGAATCACATGATCATCTCAATAGATGCAGAAAAAGCTTTTGACAAAATCCAGCACTCATTCATGACAAAACCCTACAGAAAATCAGAATAGATGGTCTTTACCTCAATCTGAAAGGAGCTATACAAGATAAACCAACAGCCAACCACTTACTAAGTGGACAAAAACTGAAAACTTTCAACATAAAATCAGGAACAAGAAAAGAGTGTCCATTATCACCACTCATATTCAATATAGTTCTGGAAACATTAGTCAGAGCAATTAGACAAGAAAGAGAAATAAAAAGAATAAGAATAGGAAAAGAAGAAGTTAAATTATCATTATTTGCAGATGATATGATAGTGTACATAGAAGACTCCCCAAAACCCCATTGAAATAATTCTAGACATAATGACCAAATTAAGTAATGTAGCTGGATACAAAGTCAACACTCAAAAATTAACAGCATACCTGCACACAAACAACAAACTCATTGAGAGAAATAAGGTAAACCACCCCCTTCACTATAGCATCCAAAAAAATGAAATACTTAGGAATCAATCTAATAAAGGAAATAAAAGTTCTATACATTGAAAATCACATTACTATGAAAAAATAAATCAAAGAGGATTTCATAAAACAGAAAGACATTCACTGTTCATGAATAGGAAGAACATTGGGAAAATGGTCTTCTCCAAAAATTATAATGCAGATTTAATGCAATTCCAATCAACATACCATACCTCACAGATCTAGAGAAATCACTCCTAAAATTCATCTGGAACCAGAAGAGACAGTATAGCAAAAGCAATTCTGGAAAATAAAGGCAAGGCAGGAGGCATCACAATTCCTGAATTGAAATTATACCACAAAACTACTGTGATAAAATCAGCATGGCACTGGAATAAAAACAGACCTGAAGGTCAATGGAATAGATTAGAAGACACAGCCACAACTACAAACACACCCAGCTGCCTCGTCTTCAACAAAGAAGCCAAACACATTCACTGGAAGAAACATAGTCTGTTAATAAGTGGTGCTGGAAAAACTGTCTTTCAGTATGCTGAAAAGTAAAACTAGAATCATGTCTATCACCATGCACTAAGCTAATATCAAATTGGATCAAAAATCTAAATATTAAAATGGAAACACTAAATCTGCTGGAAGACAAAGAAGGTAGAAATCTTGAACACACAGGGCTAGGCAGAGAGGTTATAAACAAAAATCAAACTGCATGAGAAATACTTCCCAGAATCAACAAGTGGGATCACATCTTATGAAAAAGATTTTACATGTCAAAATATCCAACAGAGTGAAAAGAAAACCCACGAATTGGAAAAATATCTTAATCAAGTGCCCCTCAAAGGGCTTCTATCTAGAACAAACAGAGAATTTTTTAAAAAGTCAGGCCTCCAAAATTCAAAGACCCAATCCAAAAATGGGCATCTGAGCTGAATACACACTTCTCAGATGAAGAAATACAAATGGCAAATAAATACATGAAAAAGCTGTCAACATCATCAGTCATTCAAGAAATGCGAATTAAAACAACACTAAGATTCCACCTCAATTTAAAAGAATGGCCAAGATCAAGAAATCAACCAATAACAAATGCTGGCGGGGAGGGATGTGGGAAAAAAGGAACTCTTCTGCACTGCTGGTGAGAGTGTAGACTGGAGCAACCACTGTGGAAATCAGTGTGGACATTAGAGGTTCCATTTGACCCATCTATCTTGCTTCTGGGTATTTTCCCAGAAGAACTGACAACATCATACCACAGTAATACATGTGCACCCATGTCGTGGAAACAACCCAAGTACCCATCAATCAAGGAATGAATAAAAAAGATGTGGTATTTTTTATACAATGGAGTACTATTCAGCTATAAAGAAAAATTTCATTGAGCTTCTATAAGTAAATGGATGCAACTTGAAATCATACTCATAAGTGAAATAAATCAAACTTACATATGTAAATACCATATTGTCTCCCTAGCATAAGAAACTGAAAGAGCAAATACAATCCAAACTCTACAACAAATACTGTATAAGGATGAGAAACTGCAAAGAGGAAAAGTAACTGGGATGGGGAAAGGAGGAAAGAAGGAAGAGAAAAAGAAAAAGACATAAAATTTGTGTGTGTGTGTGTGTGTGTGTGTGTGTATGATAGCTTAGATGACTATACTACTAATTCAGTTAGTTCTAAGAAAATAACAGTTAATATTTAATTTGATTTGATCAATTTTATATGTCTATATCTTGCAATCTAAGCAATAGTTTTTAAGGTAACAATATGTAATATTATAAGCATAGCTAAATTCCTATCATCTTTTGAAAACCTACGTTGCTATTGTTTTGGGTTTGTTGTTGTTGTTCATTTGTCTCTTTTGTTTTTTGTTTTTCTTTTCTGTGTCTTTTTTTCCTCTTAAGTGAAAAAATTTTTTCCACAGATAAATGTAACAAACCCATCTCATTCTAGAGACAAACCTATTCTGGATAGGATAAAAATTATTTAGGGCAATTCTTTTCAGCTCTGTATCCTTTGGTAGGTATTCCACAAAATTTTGGTACAGCAGATTCATTAGTTACAATCAATATTTCATTTTGTGTCCCCAAGTTATCTTAGTTTAATTTCCAATAGAGTAAAATTTGTGTTGTGACTTTTTATCATTTTGTAATAAATATATTAATATTCACTTTCTTATTTTTCCCTGTGTTTCTTTTGAGTCTTGCCTTGTTATTCACAAAATTTATTGATTGTTCCATCACTACTATACAACTGGTTCTTTGTCTCATCTATTATTTATCGAACTTGTCCAAAATTTTTATCTCATATAGTATACTTTTCATTTCTGGGTGTTTTAATGAAGTATATTTATGTTTTACATATTTTCTATCTGACAGTTGGAACACAGATGTATCAGAGGAATATGTCAGCTTTATCACAGAGAATCAAGAAATATGCATATAAAAATATAATACATCAATAAATAGAATCAGGGCTGGGGATTTTGCTCAGTGGCATAAGTGCCTGCCTGGCAAGCATGAGGTTATGAGTTCAATCCCTGGTACCAAATAAATAAATAAATAAATAGAATCAAGGGTAAAAATCACATGATCATATCAATAGATGCAGTGAAAGTCTTCAACAAATTCAAACATCTCTTTTGTTAAATAATATGATGAAAATTATTGAAAATTAAGAGCCTTTCATCAAACTGTTAATAGCCACATGTGATAAACCTCCAACTCATATTACACTGAATGGGGAAAAATGAAACAATATTCACAAATACTTGAAGGAGGCTTGAGTGTCTTCTCTGCCATGTCTATTCCATAAGAGCTAAAAATTTACCCTAGGCAATGAGTGAGAGAAAGAAGCAAAGGGGTTACCAACAGGAAAGGGAGAAGTTTAATGATCTCCATTTGCAGATGATGTGATACTCTGCACAGAGTATTCAAACAAATCCAGCAGATTAAAAGCACTGATAAACAAATTCAGCAAAAATGGCAAAATACAAAGTCAATGCATTAAATTCAATAGTGTTACCATATACCAATAATTACCTCACTGAGAAAACAAAAATCTACTTTATTTATGATAGCTTCAAAAAACAAATTCCTAGGATTCAACCTACCCCAACAGGCTTCTATAATGAAAATTCTAGAAGTTTCAGAAAGGGTTTCAAGATACACTGGAAAATGGAAAGACAACTCCTGTTCCTGGAAAGGCAGAATTAACATCACAAAAATGATTATATAACCAAAAACATATACAGATTTAAAGCAATCCTTATCAAACCTCTGCATAATACTTGGCAAAAAGCAACCCACAATTTCTGTGGAACCGGAAAAGTCCCAGAAGAGTCAAAGCAATCATAAATATATGGATTTCAAGTAATACCATGAAGACATAGTAACAAAAACAGCATAGTATCTGCCCCAAATAGACATGCAGGCAAATGACATAGAAGACACAGAAACAACCTGGTGAAACTTCAGGCATCTCTTAACAAATTACAGGAAAGCCCAGAATGAACTGTGCTAGGAACACCGACAATCCACAGACAGAATAAAAAAAGCAGACGTGAATGGATCAATGACCTACATATAAAGAAAGAAAAGCTGAAACTGTGCGAATATAGCACAGGAAAAATCTTCAACCCATAGGCACAGCCAAAAGCTTCCTGGATAAATTCCAACAGCACAGGAAATAATACCAAGCATCACCAAATGGGATTACATCAACCTGCCTACTTCTGCACAACACAGAAAATAATCAGCAGAGTGAAGACACAGTCTATGCAATGCAAAAGTGTATTGGCAGCTTCACTTCTGATAAAATGCTAATACTTCAAATACATAAAGCTCTCAAAAAATAATTCAAACCACTAAGACAATATCAAACATGAACTTAAGTGATGTTTTTCAAAACTAGTTCAAATGGTCACAACAGGAATGGAAAAGTTGTCATTATCTTTAGCCATTAGGAACATGCAAATCAAAATCACTCTGAATTTCTATCTCACTCCAGTTTCCAAGAACACTATTAACAGCAACTACAGGACAGAATGTTGGGAAATCAAAACCTTATTCACTTTTGTGGGAATGTAAACTAATACTATAATTATTGAAATCAGCGCAGAGATACTTCAGAAATTCCATTTGACTCAGCTATATCTCTCCTGGCTGTATACCCCCCTAAAAACCTTACTGACATAAATTCTAGTGACACATGTATACCCATGTTTAAAGAACAAAATGCACACTAGCTAATCTTTGGAACCAGCCCAGAAGTCCATTAGTGAATAGGTAAAGAAAATGTGACATGTATGCATGTTATTCAGCCACAAAGAAAACTGAAATCATATCACTCACAGGAAAAGGCATAGAACTTGAGAGCATATTGGTAACTGCAATAAGTCAAATAGAGAAATTTAATTATTATCACATGATTGCTTTAATATGAGAAATCCGAAAACTAAGGTAATTAAAGTGCAAACTAAAGGCAACTTTTGAAAACATGGAAGAGAATTGAGAAAAAAAGGAGCAGGAAATATTGGAAGGTAAATGGATTAAAAATATGATCAAACTGGATTTATACATGCACGAGTTCCCCAAGGACAATCTAACTAGGATGTACTGCAAACACATGGAAACTGAAAAGAAAAAGAAAACCTCTTCTGCCTATGGGCAGATCAAACTGAAACTAAGCTCTTACTAAACCACCTGTTTACTCAACTACTCTATGGTCAGCGTGTTATCTGTTCAGTGACCTCTCACTCTCCAACTGGCAAAAGCCTCCTGCTTCTGTCTGGTATATAAGGCGCTCCACTGACATTGAGGCTTAGGCACGACACAGCCAGAGGATGTGGTCCATGCTGGGCTTCCCCACTTTTCTCTTCCTGAGCTGTTTTTCTGTAGGATTTGCCCAAAATCCAGGGTCAGCCACAGTTGATAATGAGAGGTACCCTCTGTTTTGGGACCAGATTAATGGAGATATAGCAGAGTATCCAGTAAAACATGACAAAACAGTCATCAATGCCTGGAACTACCTAGATCGACTGAAGATGTACAAGATCCTGATTACAGAAACCAACAAGTATTTTGTTCAGTTTGGAAAAAACAATACAGGAAATGTACTGTGGGCTCTGACCTTATTTTATGGAAAGCTATATGAGACAGGTAAGTACATTTTCAGTGTTTCCAAGGCAATTTGTTCCTTTTTGTATGTATGTATATATTCTCAATAAAACAAACCATGAGATATTTAGGCTTATGGATCTGACTTTTTTGTTTAACATTCTGTTCTCAAGTTCCACTGACCCTAAAAATGACGTATGATTATCTTTCTTCATGGCAGAGTAGTACTCTATTCTGTATAATACCGCATTTCCTTCTCCATTCATCAGCTGATGGACATAACACCGTTTCCAAGCTCTGCCAGCAGTGTAAACTGTGCTGCTCTAAGCGTGAGTACGCATGGATTGCAAATAACCAGGTGAATCACAGAGGCTGCCTGGGACGTGAAAATCTCTGCTGCTTCTGCACAGGCAACACAGTTCGCATGCTGGAGGCTCTGAGCAGCTTCCTCTTGAAGTGTTTCTCTCTCTCTCTGTCTCTCTCTCTCTCCCTCTCTCTCTCTCTCTGAAACAATCACTGTGATTTCCCATCTTCATCATTTTTCCCCATGGAAATGTTCAGCTTCCATCTTAGAGGTTTTTTTTTTTTTTCTTTGTGGTAATCTGTTCTGTTTTCTCTGCAGCTTGATTTTCAGATCCTTCCACCACTTCTGTCTGTGCTTATAAGGCTGAATCTCCAGGCTGCATTTCTATCAGCAGTGGCTGGGGAGGTGAGAGTTTTAGCAGCCTTAAGCTGCCATGCTGCTCTGCGAGCATCAGCTTTGTTCTTGTATGACATGGTAAATGAAAGTCAGGGTACACATCGCATGTTCTATTATTTCTTTTGTAAAAGTAAACTTCCCCTCCAGTTTCCTTGGGGACTAATCAGTTAAAAAAAAGACAGTTATTCCTATAAAGATTTCTAAATCAATACACAGCACATGGCTACTTGTAGCTTGACAGTAAAGAGCACGAATGTCCCTCAGTGTCATGCGTAAGCTGCCGCTTACACATGCTCTCAATAGCTGCGCAACCATGTAATGTTCATTCCACACTTAACATGACACAAGCCCTGAAATTTAATTCAGTCCTGACAGGTGATCAAATATGACACAAGAGAGGTGTCACAATTTGGCTTTTTTTGTGTGTAACACCAGAACAGGTTTCAGAGTCTCGTCCTCATGATTTAAAATCTACTTCATTAGTTAATGTAACAATATCACTTACTTAACCATTAGTCTAAAATATCTCAACACTCTAAGAGTGCTTTTGACTTTCTAACTGTAACAATGTTAGAATTCCAGACCAAAATCTTTGGAGATGACTCTTCTCAAAAGTTTAGGCACAGTTAAAACACACCAAGTAAATGATTAAAAAGTGATCTGTAAATGTACACTTCAGAGTGAAAGCCTTGCTTTGCAATGTGCTCTATATCAAAATGCTTTTAGGTCCAGTATAGGTAGTTGAAAGCAGAATTTTTAATAATGATCATTTATTCAATTTTCACGATTCAGATTAAAGATCAAACCAATATAATGAGGTAAGAAGGTGAGGAAAAAGCCTTGTCACTTAAAGGACTGAAGATATTTTCTTAATATTTTTTTCTGTGGTTCATGGTTTTGTCTTCAGCGCTGTCCCATCAGTTATTTTGTCTTATTGACAGACTGAATATTAAAATTAATCTCTTTGTTAGGCAGAATATAAGAAGACTTGTTTCACTGAGAGACAGCACTGAATCAGACCTCAGAATCAACATCAGGCCTGTAGAGAGCTTTACCAGGAGCCCAAGGCTGTGCACTGTCAGGTTCCCGCTAAGAATCATGGACTCGGGCATCAGGAAGTGGAAAACGGTGCAACCCAGAGAACACACACAGCACCTAGAGTGAGCAAGAGGCTGAACTTAGCACCACGATGCCAAAGAAGACGCTGCGGTGAGAGTGAAGGAAATTTCTAGGCGTTGGCAGTGAGCAGAAACCAGAAGCATGAATATCTAAAAGAACTCACACAATGAAACAAGATACAGCTTTCTACAATAGCACCTCCAGTGTTCAAAATCATGTATGTGTCCACCCAAACTGAGGAAAACACTTTTACCTGTGTGCCACACTGTACTACACAGCTTGTGTAGAGCAGTAATAGACCCAAAGCCTAGATGATTTGCAGCTGGGCAGTTCAGGATATTCACATGCACATATGGACATTCTTGTGCCCTGATGTGGACTATTTCCTGACTGTACTAATTTCTCTGAGTCTCTCTTATTTCCTTCAGTCAATGAATTCAGTATGAGGGAGAAACTGACTAATACCAACAGTGCCTCAAGTATTTTTCTTAAATCCTTTTTGGAGTAGACACTGGGTGATTCCAGATCCCTTCCTTCTGTGCCATTGCAGGCATTAGCTTCTATGTGGTTACTATGAATTTCTTGGGTGCAATTGAAGCTGGGCTTTTGAAGGATGCACCACATGAGATAGAACTGGTGGCTCCAGAGGAACACAGATCTGACTTCTGTTATTCTATTGAGGAGTGCCGTGCATTATACCCACAAGCTTTGGAGGTAGCCACAAGGTTTTACCAGGTATAATAATTAAAGCTTTTTCCCTTTGTTTTTCTAAGGGCCATGGATAAAACACCCAAGATATTTCTTGATTTATGATTTAAACTTAATATATACATAAGATAAATTTAATCTTTCTGGAATGACATCCTTTCTACTCTAGAATTCTTATTGAGATCTGGAAATAACACAAAATGGATACTGAATAGGAACAATTCAATCTACTTACAAAAGTAGTTTGACATGCAATTTATGTAATAATTCTCAGTTTACAGTTTCCAACAGACTTCCAGCATACACCTGTGTGTAAAGCAACTAAGAAAATTTAAATGCAATCTGCAGATGTTAAATATTAATTTTGGTATTAAATGCATTTCTCAAAAATCATAAGCCTGGGTTTAAAGTTATTTTAATATGGTTTCAAGTTGTTCTGCTCACACAGATGACATGACTTTTCCTGCAATACTTGCTGTCCGGGAAGCCGTCTTCCTTTGTCAGTGATGTTCCTGTTTACGACACGGATGAAGACATGGCAATCACTTACATGTGGGCAGCCCATCAAGCAGCTGTTGATGTTTCAACACCAAAGTTTAGTTACCTGTAAGATCCTTGTTCTCTGAGATATAACAAACTTATGTCTTCCTGCCATGGGAAACCTCCAATGTATACAATTGTGGCCACATATAGTCAGTTTTCATATTTCCTAAAATATGTAACAAAAGAGATCTAACAGTTTTATCTGCAAATCAAGAGTTTTTTCTCCACTAGGGGAAATGCAAAAGGAAAGATGGCTGGCTGTGTACACATCCTTGAGAAAGAAATTCCATATTATCCTGTAACACTATCATTAACATTAAGTAGTTCTTTACATCTGAGAAAATTATTGTGGGTGTGATATGGAATTAATCTCTGTTCTGGCTGCCAAATTATACTTATGATTTTCCCTGATACCCATAGACGTTAGGTCAGGACCCTCCATGAATGAACAAATCCACCAATGTTCAATTTATTTATATAAGGTGGCACTGTATTTCCATGTAACCTATGCACTTTTCTGGATACTTTAAATCACCTCTAGATTGCTTAGTCTACCTGCTACTACTTTAATGTCATGGAAATACTAGTTGCGTTTGATTGTTGCAGCATATATGTTCACTGTAGGTGCAATGCTTTTCCAGATTGTTTTTGATTGCTCCTTGGTTGAATTCATGGATGGAGAACCCATAGGTACAGATGCCCATCTTTTTATGGTAGTTAAGTTAAGACAGTGGTAAGATTCTGTGTTACTTTTCAGTGTACAACACCATCTCTCTTCAACAAAATGTAGATGTGCTCTCAAAAGCTGCCTTTGACATACTGATTTTCCATATTTGATGCTTGATTATTCACCCTTTTACTCATGTTCTAATGTGGAACAATGGTAATGTGGATTATTTAATTTTTTTCTGTCATAGAAACAAATTTCTATACCCAGATTCTATGGATCTTCAGTCATTTGGAAGTGTGCACATGTGTGTCACTGATGTGAATTTTTTTTCTTTTCTTCCACATTGCGTGAATACTACAACCACTTTATTACTTAGGTTTACACTAAGATATGTTATTTGATATTGTAACTCCTGTTGAACATCATTTTGCTCATACTTAGTCCTTTTACTTCTCACAAATGTGAGAGTTGTTTGGTTAATATTCACCAGCAGAAATAAATATTCAGAATTGTAAAGTTTTGGCCAAGGTCATAGCTCAGTGATGCAGGACCTGCCTGGCAAGTGTGAGGCCTTAAGTTGATTACTTTTAACAAAAAGCCCAACAAAGAAAACAAAATCACATAAAGAAGACCTTTAAAAAGGAAGCATTGAAAATTTTAATCAAACTTTCAATTTGAGAAGAACATAAATGTTTACAACATTGAATTTTATGCCACTCCTTAGGTTGAGCAATGTGAATCAGATAATCATTTAACAGATTCCACTCTATACTTTTTTCTGTTCATTTTCTTCTATATCATTTTTTCTTCATAATTTGTGTTGAGTCATTTTAGGTGGTGTTTGAGCTTCTTTTGGGGCATTAAAAGGCTCAGAGACGTGAATAATATAGAAATTAGACATGCATAAACAACAATAAGTAGTGAGAAAGAATTCCATATGAGAGTAACAGATACGTTGTTATATGCTCTAGGCTGTAAAAAGTATAACTCAGTATTTCGCCTCCTGCATTGTTGTTCAAGAGATTGCTTTCTAGCCAGATACAACATCCAGGATATGGAAGGGATTGAGTCTCTCAGACTGAAGTGGTAGATTCTGGTGAGCATTCAGGCACTTACAGGATATGTCTAAACAACGTGGGACAAAACACATAATTGGATTATACTTGACTTTGAAATGGAGTATTTTTGTGATTCATGTTCTTTTAGATGGCAGTATTCTTCTCAAGCTGAAAGAGACTTTGCCAAGGAATTCCTGGTTGCCATAGAGTTTTGCGAGGCGGCCAAATACCGTCCATACTTTAAAAGTACATCTGAGTTTCTTGTGGGTTTCCCACACAGGCTGCTCACAGACCAAGAGAACCCCATCATCACAAAGGACCTCAGCGCACGGGAGAAGGCACAATTGTCTATAGTAAAACTCATCTCCAACACTAATAAAGTCACAGGTATGATTTGTCCTTTGTTATTAGTGAAACAAATGAAATAAAGTCTTATAAGATCACAATTGATGTGAAAAGTTACTCATCAAGAATGAGTGTCTATTACATTTTAGGTAAAATGTAAAATGTCAAAAAGCTGAATAGACTTTTGACTATTCAAGCAAACTAGTTTTCCAACACCTCATAAATTAATAGATATAAGAAGAATACAATTGATCACTATGTATTTTCATTCATACAAAAATAAAAAATATACTGAAATTTTACTTTTGTTACAAAAAATACTGAAAAACAAAGCAGGACACATTATTTCTCAACTCAGTGAAAAGACCCATGTTTTGAATGCCCTAGTGTTTTCTCTCTCCCTGTAGATTCTCAAGACGCATTCTGTCCTCTTCATCCTGTTCTTTTCTTTCTTTACAGAAGAAACATCAAAGCTTCCTGTTTCAATTAGCACGAATATGATTATTGTTCTCTCCACACTGGTGAATATGATCACTGGGGCATCTTGGCTACAAAGACACAAGCACATTTTCACTTACATGTCTTTCAGATATTTTGCATTTTTCTTATCCCACAGTCTTGATCCTCCAGAACTTGCTTTTCCTAACTGCTGAGATTCCGTCATGCTGCCTCCTTCCCAACCTTGATTCTGTTCCCTCTGTTTAACCCCTGGATTTACAAGGACCTGAAGCAAATCTCTATCATTCCTCACCAGCTTTCACCACTATCCTACTAAGAATTCTTAACTGAATTTTGTATCAAGTATCCTCAGTATACCATCTAGTTCCTGCTGTAATATCATTTCTAGTGTAACTATCTTCACAAGTGTCTTCTTAAGTCCTTCTTGCTATTCTAACATTATTTCGGTTTGGGATAAGATGCAAAACCATCAGCACATAGAAGCAGGCCCCTTATTATTGATGGTGATCTCCATCTCCTTCTGCAATGCTGCACTTTCTCAGTGAGTCTCCTGCAGGTCCCTTTGTGGTGCCCCACCGGGAACACTCCCCACACCTCTCATGGTTTCCAAAATGCCTCGTGCCTCTTTCCATTCTGCTAAAGGTTTGTTTCCTGTACCTCCACCCTGACCCTTCTACCATCTGATCTAACTCAGTATCAAGAATTTCATTCTTATCACTTCCTCTATTAAAGCGGACTCCTCACTATTACCTTCTTCATGCTCAGCAAGCATATGAAGATTAACTTTGTGGTTCCCGATGCAGTGATAAGCATGTGGTTATTTTAGTGCTTATTACTCCAGTATCTTGGCTAAACACTAATATGCTAAGCCTACATCTTGTGCCCAATATCTGACACAAAACATTAATAGGTGAGGAGGGGTCATGTGACAGACTGATGTCTTCACTCAGCCTAGGATTCTACACACCAGGAGGAAGAGCAATTTTTCCAAATGAGATGAAAGTAAAATAGACAGGATACCTGGGGAGTCTCTGGGAATTACAAAGCCCTCAGATTTGACTGACTAAAGAAGTACAAAGAGCTCTTCATCTGGACAGTCACACAACAGCTTAGTTTACAAAGCTACAAAGACTAAGAGTTGAAGGGCAAATTTTAACAGTTTACCGAACAGTTTACTCAAGTCAACAGTTTACTGAACAGTTTACTTGAGGGCCACTTGTGCTGTGCATTTTTTTAAGATTATTTGAAGTATACACCACCCAGCAGATGTCATTCGAACCAGTCAATTCTCATATTAAATAAATTTGGTACAATTGATGTATTTGCATTTCTTGTTATATTACCTCACAAATATTGAGGGTAAATATGCATTATTTGGTCACACTGTATTTAAATTATTGGACAGATAAGTGGTTAAGAGTCTGAGCTTGGAATTCATGCTAAGGCTCATAGGAAAGCTACCATGGCAGTAGCAAAGGGAGACAGTATGATAAGTTCTCTGCGTGCACAGGAAGAAAACAAAACAATTACACATAGCAGTTGCATTGGAAGGGATATAGGGAAGATGGCTAGGTGATTGTTTTTATTAGTAGAAATGTAAGTTTATCTCAACTGCTAAGATAAAAAATATAAGTAATGCAAGTACTTGAGATAGAACTAGAATAATAATGCACAGAAAAAGGCAGTTACATAATATTTAGGACAGCAATCATATAATGGATATAAAATTTTATAACATCATTTCACTTAACATTAATAAACTCTATGAAACAGATGATATCATCTTTGTTTTCAAATAAGAGTATACATTGAAATGAAATAACTGCCAACATCCCAAAATACATATTAATTCTGCTATAGATTTAAATTAAGAGTTGTCTAATTTTAACATCCATGGCTTCTTTTTATTATATAATTATTACTTTTCTTCAAAATATTAAACTATCAATGACTTAAGGAATGACACACATTTACATTTTAGCATTCAAAAATCAGAACTCTAGATTCATTGATTCCAGATATTCTTTCCATGACTGACTCTAAAGCTTAGGAGTATTCAGTTGCCAGGTATCACACAATATTATAAACAAAGCGCTGCTCATAAAGGAGATAGGCACGATTCTCTTAAGATAAATCATTCATTTCTGACCAACCAACAAAATACATTTTTTCAATACTTTACCAACTAGACCTACTAAGCTATCACAAATTATATAACTAGAAATTTTAATGTGTACTTTTAGGTTTTTAAGTTGTACCCTTCTTTGTATTCTAACCAAAAACATAAATGTTTGTATTTTTACAGGAGGTCAGTTTTTAACAATTTGGAAGAAGGCCATGATTGCTTCCAAACTACTTCGGGCCCTGGCACGCTACCTTATCAATAGGTTACTCTTAATACCGATTTCTCTATAGCCCATGTCTTTGGCATTATGGGTTACTCAACTGAATTCCATAATAAAAGAAATTAAATGTCATAATTACTATTCCATGCAACACTTTTTGTGCTTTTGTATTTCAAATGTTATTAATCACTAATCTCCCTATTCTATTTTAACCACAAACTGGAGGAAACCTAATGAACCCTCATTCAGATGCATGAGTTGCACATGAATATGCAGATACCTATGTCTCAAGTGGGTTACAGCTATCAATACATTTTCCTAAAATTCATTCATCAAATGCCTGTTCAATAAGACAAATCTACCTGTGGTAGATCATTCTTTAGGGTACAATGTTGGATAAGGTAGTAGAAGTTGTCATGAGATTCTACTGTAGCACTGAGCTCAGAGTGTGCTGTAGTAGAAGCCTCCCTGTCAGCCCACAGACGGAAAGTGGTTGAGTCTCTGAGCACAGGAGGGAGGAATCCTCATCCGACCATCCAGGAGAACTTCTGAGCTGCTCCAGCCCTCGGAGGGCAGATCTATCCTTGCCTGTTTTATTCCCCTCCCTTCCTCCATGCCCTTCCCTATGTCCCTATCCTCCTCTCCCCCTCACTCCACCCTCCTCTTTTTCTCCTCCTTCTTCTTCTCCTTCCTTGTCTTCTCTCTTCATTTTCTACTGAAGCACTCATATGGAAAATATCATATGTTAGAGATCCATTAAAGATGTAAATCTTAACACCTGCAAATGTTTGCTAATGGAAAGAATGGAAGCAATTGTTTCAGAAAAAAACAACTTCAGATGGCTTCAGTTACCAAGAAAGCTGACAAGTTAACCTTAGGCTGAGACCTAACTGTCCCAGTGTCCCATGATGTAATTCTGAGGTCCCCTTGGACAAAGCTACTGCTTCCTGCTGCCACCAATGCAAAATAATCTAGTCTAGATGCCTATGCACCTTCTGAGGATCTGACTGGCTCAAACTCAACCTTAGCCACCAGACCTGCCCCTGCAATATGGTCTGCAAGCTCAAGCTGCTGCACTGGCACCAGTTCTCCTGTGAAGAGCTCAGGATTCAGGATCTGTGTCACCAGCACCCACTTCCCATTCCCTATCACACCAAGAAAACAACAGAAGTTTACAGGGTCCTGCTGGGAAAAATCATCCCTAAATATGGCCTACCTTTGATAACTAAGAGCAAAAAGGGGCCTGCATTTGTCACAGAGATAACTAACTAAAAACTACCTACATACAGGCCACAAACTCTAAAAAGCTGAGAAAATAAAATATAACTAGAGAAAAAACTTATAACCAACTACATAAAGACCTGCTATATTTTAGGCACTCTCACACACACATATAAACCAGATGCCTATAAATTATCTCCAGAGCTATTAAAGTTTCAGAAATCCAGCCTTAGATTCCAGCATTTACCTGAACTAGACAGCTCACTCTGAAGAAAGGACACAGTGAAAGCCCTGCTCTGGTCACTCCAGATGCTGACCAGCCCATGCACAGCTAAAGCTTGAAGCCACTGTTCACAGGATTGCTCCATACCTACTCCCCTTGATGTCTGTGATGTCTGTGATGTCTAAAGCAGCTTACTCCAGTCTTTGCTTTCCTGCCCACCCCTCATAGCTTTGGTTTTTGCCTTAAACTCTGTGAATAGTTGGCCCCTAAAAATAACACTTGACAAACACTTGTTCGAGATTTGATGAGCATCTAAGGCATGTTGGACACTCCTAGATCAGATTAACTCCCCCACTCCCTTGTCAGTGATGCTACAGAACACACAGGCCTCAATTATACCTCTTCCTAAAAGCAACTTAGGGAAAAACTCTGTAATCAGACAGTCTTAGGGACCTTGGCTAGTGTTCTTGGATTACTGATGACCATAATGTTTCTTCTTCTAGTTGGGACTTGTCTCCAAAGAGGCATATAATATGGCCAGAAAAGTTTGCTGGGAAACTAAAAGAGGGAGAAATGTGACAGGAAATTTCCCTCCCCAGCCAGTATACTTCAGTTTCTTAATAGTTCCTATTGCAATTCTGGTTGCCTCTGTCTCCTAGAAATGACTGGCCATTGTGATGTATAGCTGGTCACAATGATGTATATTGTAACAACCAGTTTCCAATTGACAAGCCCTTCTGCCTGTGTACTTCATGCTTGCTTATCCCATATAAGCCCTAGACCATCAGAAATCAGGGCCTGATATTTTGGGAATGATTCCAATCAGTGTAAATCAATTTGCCTCCAAATCCTTGGTGTCATTTCAGGTGTTTGTGCTTGCCATTATGGTAAGAAGATTACTGAATGCTTACTTGTTGGGATAATCAAAATAGATTTAGATCAAGTTAAAAAAAACTACTCTGAATCATTCAGAAAAGAATCACACCCATTCATTTTATTCCTAAACTTGATCCAAATACAAATACCATATATATGATGTATCTATCAACATTTTAGCCATCCATTTATTCATCCATCCATCCTATAAATTCTGTTTCTTAGAAAATTCTACAGATGTACAGACTGAGTTGAAAACTAATCCTGATGGTTTATCTATGCCTTGAAAAGTTGAACTAAATGACCCAGAAGTTTTCATAGGAATAGGGGAGATTATCAGTCTGTGTCACTAATTGCAAAAAGGAAAAAGGAAAAATTTAGAAAAAAAATTATTAATATCATGGACAAACAGATAAAAGAAAGACATTAATAATATTACAGTGTAGAATACAAGCTGCAGCTTAAAAATTGTTGTTTAAAATAAGTATGTGAAGTGGAAAAAAATAAAATAGATATTTAGTAAATTAAAGTAAATGATTTTATCTTATATTCTAACTAGGAAAACTGACAGCTGTTTCACATAATACAACTTAAATATAAACCTAATCATGAGCCAGATTTTCTCAAGACTTAGTTAAAGCACTTTTTTTTAACATCAATAATAAAAATGACAGAGGATGGATGTTTATCAATCTCCTTAAGATACTTCAGTAAGAGTAATCCTAAAGTATGTCACTTTCTTCATAACAACAATTTCAATCAACAGCAAGCCACATACCATTATGGTCCCCTAAATTTACAATGAAGCTGAAAAATTTTTGTCTCCCAGTGTCCTCATGGCCATCATAACATTTAAGCTGAGAGCATTAGTTATGGTGCCATCAGGACACTAGTGAAAACAAATCTATTTGGCCATAATTTATAGCTAGTCAGTTATAATCATATAAATGTAATATTCCATACTGCTATTTAATGACTGTGTGACTGGTTTATGCATTTACCATATTTTTAATATTATTTGAGAATGTATGATTATTAAATACTATTTTAAAAAATTATTAATGTGTAAAGCAACCTCAGGGGAGTCCATCAGGAGCTCTTCCTGAAGAAGGCAGTGCTGTAACAGCATTGGTGGGAAGCAAAGCTGAGCACTGCAGGAAAGAGCATGTTCCAGAAAGAAGAGTCTGTGCCCGCAGCTGGGCAGGCTGGAGGAGGAAGGGAAAAGTCAGGACACTGCTTCAGAGCAGCTAGAGCAGAGGGAGGTGAAATGGAGTGGAGAGAATTAGCCTAGTTAGAAAATGACTGAAAAGCAAAGGGACAGGAGAGCATCAGAGGACAGCTGCAGGGACAGGCAGGGAGTGTAGATAGGATATGTAGAAGAAACAGTTGTTTTTTATTCTCCATTTTTTCTAATTTAAAAATAAGACAGAATGGAAAAAGAAAAGAGAAAAAGGAGTGATTGCTAGTATGTGTTTATGAAGCATTATTTCTTTCTTGACCATTTTGCACAGCAAATATAAAATATCTCATTTATTTATATTCTCTTGATACCATTACATATAAAGTATTAACTATAATTATTATGGTTTCCTGAAATCAAATCAAAACTAAAGATAAGTGAGGTCAAAATTAGGAGACAGATGATAGGAAACACGGATGTGTGCCTTCTGCAAAAGGGATGGGACCAAGACAGGAGAGAGGGGAGCTGCGGGGAGGGCGAGGGAACCGAAAGGCGTGAAGCTGTGGTGTGTGCACGTACCCGTTCCCCATGAGAAACGCGATCATTATGTACTGCAAACAAATTAAACATTTTTGAAAGAGAATAAAAATTCAAAAATAAATTACATGTTGATTTTTTAATATGTCAGCATCAAGTAACACTAGCTGTTTAACAAATAATGTCTCAAAGTTGAATGGCTTGGCTCAATAGAATTTTATTATGTAACTTACTGCTCACATAACAAAGTGGAATATTTACCCAAAGAGAAGAAACTTTTGATCTGTGGTTACTCAGGAGCCTCTGTCAGTGGCGCCACTAGCTGCTTATCTCTTCATTGCCTGCAACTTTTAAATAAAAATAGTTAACTGAAAGAAAAGGCCACTTTGTTTTTAAATGCCTAGGATCAGAAATTATAAATATCACTCTATCTAGTATAACATATACAAGAATGAACTATGAGACCACTTAGATTGTCGTATTGGGAGTAGTAAGTTGATGAAGAAATTTGGGGAAATTTATTATTTATCACTGACAGGAGGAGAATAAAAGCTAATGTCTGAAAGACATCTTTTTTACTTACTCAGAAATAAGAGATACATTCTATTCCCATTAAAATAGACCTTACATCCTTGCATTAATGATGAGTTAAAATTATTTTGCTTGATGCTGAAATATCTAAATTACATAAAATTTTGTTTTACTGAACTCTGGCATCAGTTTTAGCATGAAGTTTTGAGTTTTTCCCGTAGATAAAAAATAAGAAGCACTAGTAAAAATCTGTGATCATCTAAAGGTTATTCTGCATCCAATCAATGCACAGCTCCCAGACACTGAGACACAAGTGAAGATATAGAGAAAATATAGAAAGTCATTAATTAAAATAATTGTAAACTAGGGAGTGTTTTGGTATAGTCCTATTAACATACCCTTCAAAAATTTAAATATACTATTTAACAACATTCTTGAGAAAAGAAATGTTCTAGTTTAGATTATTTGGGTCAGTGATTTTACATTTAAACACAATCTGAAGACTTATAACATGAGAGTCAAAATATCTAAGATATACTTATTGTAATATTAATTATTTATATTAATGTAATTTAAAATTATGTCTTCTCCTGCTTATTAACAAGAGATCAAAATGTCAAATTAGATGCAAAATACAACATATCAATGTCTAAAATGAGGTGACGCAGATCTTGGAATAATCTTGTGATGGGATTGGGTGTCTTAGGAACTTCATACTGTGTCCATGGTGTCACAAAGAACGGGACAGGACACACTAAAAAGCTATGAGGTTGTACAATTTCTGAAAGTAGAAAGAAATTATGCTCTGTAGGTGAAAGTGGCTGGGGATCTTTACCATCCAAAATACCTGGACTGACCTTTGCCTCATGCAAATAAGGCATTGGACATTTGTCCTATCAGAGACTCACTTGGTCTGGCACCAGATGTAAATGAAGGATCATGAACATGTCTTGTAATTGGCTGTGGCCACCTGTAAATGAAGGATTGTGAACAGCTTCTCCTGCTTGGTCCTGCAAACAGTGCCGAATTTGAATAAAGGACTGAGAGTCTCTCTTACCCCATTGGCTCATGGGGCTCAGCCATAAGCCTGATATGGTTTAGGGCCACACGTTCCATGCATTGTCCTCTATTTACAGGAAACCTTTCACTCAGCCAGTGAACTGTGGGTTTCCTGACCTTTGACTCTTTCTGCTCAGTAGATTCTCCAATTCCTCCCAGCCTTATTCTCCTACCATGGCCTGAGAAGACTTTCAAGCTGCTCTTATAAAATCTCAAACATTCTACAAGTTGGATGGATTTCCATAAAATTTTTACTGATAACTCATTATAGATTATTTTCAAAACATAGTTTCCAGTTGTTGCTATAAATATAACCACAGCAGTATTTTTCACTTGTACAAGTTTTTGTTAATTATGTATTTTTAATTTCTTTTTACAAAATGTAACAATCTCAGTCTTTTTTTTTAGAGCAGAATATATTTATTGAGAGAAAGAAAGCTTCTGTCTGAAGAGAGACTGAAGGAGTCCTGAGCAGTTTTGCCCACGATCTCAGTCTTTAGGGTCAAAATTCAAAGATCATTGTAGGGAGCCATTGAAGATAGAGATCATATGTGTGGGGCTAAAGCAAGATCAACCCTGCAAACACAGTTAGCTCAAAACAAGCCATGTATGCAAGCTGTTTCAGCTCCAAGAAGGCAAGGGACCCAGGCCAGCCAGGCAAATAAGCTGCTAGGCAGTGGGGTTGAAACTGACATTCTTCTTTGGAGAGTATAAATAAACATGCTACAGTGGTTGAGCAGTTCCCTCTCTCCCATTAGGAGAGTAAAGGCTCCACTTTATCCCAGTTTTTGTCTCTTTATTTTCTCATCCTCTCACCGGCCTAGCCCCTTGGAGACATCTAGAGCTGCAGTGGGTAACTACAGATTGTGACCTACTGGTTTAAAGAAAAGGTGCTGAAAAGTGAAATAACAAGAGTTAAATTTACAGAATTCTGTACATAAAATTGGCATGGGAGAGACTTTTAAAATCAAAAGTATATGTTCAGATTTCATAAGTGAAAAGGTGGACATATTTCATTATAAAAAGAAAATGCGTGAAAAAAATCATTAATAGGTGAAAAAAAGAACAGAAGATTCCTGTGTAACATAAACAAGGAATTTTAAATATCAAAATGCAAAGCAATATTACAACCTAGTAAGAAAACAAAAATAAAAATGACACAGAAGATAAAGTGAAATTTGTCATGAACACATGAAAACTTACTCTACTCACTCATAGTCAAAGAAATGTAAACTATGAAGAGACAAGAAAGTGGCTGTCATTTTTGCACCATAAGAATTATCTCTTTGTCAAATAGTATGAAAGGAAATTCATAAATAATAAAAAATTCATAGATAGGAAAACACAAGTGTAATGGTTGATACATTGTGTCAACTGGATGATTGAGCAGCTTAGAAGCCTAACTAAGTGATTCAGCAGAAAGAGCCAGTGTCCTCACTTTGAAAACATCCTGAGACTGTGCAAGAGGAGAGCACAGAGATGGTGTGGGTGGGTAGGTAGCCTGCTTAAAATACAAGAGAAGAAAAGAAATTTGCTCACCTCTTTTTTTCTTGCTGCTTTTGCTGTCTTCTGCCATCTTGACGTGTTGCCCCTGTGCCATCCCACCCTGCTCAGAGCCAGCTGATTACAGACTGAAACCTCCACAGGCTGTGAGCTAAATAATCCTTTCCTTCCTTAACCTTGGGTGTTGGGTATTTTGACTCTGCAAGGAGAAAAAGGAACAAAGATCGCAAGTCTTAAATATACAAATGAAATCATAGCCAACTATCTCAGTGGGGATGTAAAAATGTTAAAAACTCAATAAAGTACCATTAATGTATCCATCAAATGATAAGAGTTAAGTGAAAGAGAATATCTAGTGGTAAAAACAGTGCTATCTACATTATTATAAATCTATAAGGCTTTTATACGTTTTGCTTATGGACTGTGAATTGCTACATTATTGTTGAGATTTGTTCTGGTAATATCACCAATAGATGTAACAACATAAATTACTTTGTTTTTTACCTAGCAATTCTGAAGTTTAATTCATGCTAATAATTTAAAGTTCAATAAACAAAACTACTTGAAAGAGGATCTTTATTGCAAGTGTTTATACTATCGAAAATATAACTACACTATTAC
Organism: Hydrochoerus hydrochaeris; assembly: GCA_004027455.1. Classification (NCBI taxonomy): domain Eukaryota; kingdom Metazoa; phylum Chordata; class Mammalia; order Rodentia; family Hydrochaeridae; genus Hydrochoerus; species Hydrochoerus hydrochaeris. Next base: position 66,541 of record PVLA01006610.1, on the reverse strand, counting down.
TGAATATCTGCAGGAAAGCAATTAAAGTTTTATTAAAATTTTGATATTATAAAACATTATAATATATATTATTTTGTTATAGGGCTTGAAATTTATTTATACATATGTGTATATATTTCACATGTATCTTACTACATACATATATATACTATACAGAAAAGTATATATATATATATATATATATATATAGTTTTGTTAATTTGAAAAACAATTAGAATTAATATACATTTGTTAAAGTTGAACCATGTTTCATTTTTTTCTGGTAGAATCAAAGTGAAAATAGACCAAAAACAAAGGAGAATTATGACCTGATTTATACATGAAAATGACCATTCTGAGGGATCATAGCAGGACAATAGTAATACTTCTCTCAGCCCATCCTTAAATCCATCATATCTACAAGAGACAAGGAGACAAGGATAAATTAAAGGAGGTGGCTTTTTAGGAGAAGAGTAATACAGGGCAAATCTTTCTTATCCTTATGCTCAAAAATAAATAAAACTGTACATCTTGTTTACAAATGTCTCTGGGTTCCTTCTGCCATAGCTTCTGTTTGGACCTGTTTTTCCCTATAAAACTGCTGAATCATTTTGGTAGCAACTCACAGAAAGTAGGAGTTAGGAAACCTAATAATGTGACACAGCAGGCTCCTTTCCATCTGCCCATGGGCTAAAGAGGAGCTTCCTATTTAGGACTACTGTGTAAGGAAAAATGAGGGCTGTTAGCCTTTCCGCAAGACTCACCCAGAAGAGTCAGAGTGAACCTCTGCAGTAGCACTGCCCTGCCAGCTCCACGAAGCTCTCAGAGTTCCCAGGATAACTAATCCCCTGGCTTACATATGCTTTGGCTATTTTTTTTGTACCCCCACCCCCCGCTCTTTTCTTACCTGACTGAGCAAAGCTAGAGGATTTAAGTTCAATGGGCGTATGGGACTGTTGTCTGACCATCTTTTTTCTGCTTGGGTCTTAATTTTAAAATAGTGCTGGGAATCAAATTCTCTGTGGTCATCTCAACAGGCACAGGATCTTTGAGACATTCTTTGATCCAGGTCCACAAAAAAATTAAGTCCAGGAATCTGTAATAGAATGATGAATTGCATATACAGCTATTGTTCTTGAGAACCTGTCTGCCTCATGTTTAGCACCTGATAAAGTCAATGGACCTCTCAACACTTTGTGTCTTGTGAGCTTCTTTTGCCCTTTTGGCTCTACTGGCCCATTTTTCTCTTTGGCTTCTCTGGATCATAGTTTTCTCTTTGTCTTCTCTGGCACTGATTTTTTTTCTCTTCATGCTCAGACAGCCAGAAGCCTCCTCTTACCTGTATCTGATGTGTTCCTTTGTTCCCTGGGTCCCCATATAGGGGCCAAGTGCCACATCCTGCACAGCTCTCAAAGTTCCCAGCATGAAGATGCTAAGAGAATGGAGAAAAAGGACAAGAGTCAGAATATAGGAAGACTGAGGCCACATGGAACCCTGACTCCTGATGGAAGAAGAAGAAAGGAAAAAGTAAGAGGAGGAGGAGGAGGAGGAGAAGGACCCTCACAGCCGCATCAGGTTTATTTATACTCTCGGAAGGTGGAAAGTCATGTGAAACTCCTCCAGCTAATAGCTTATCCATGTGACTTCCTTCAGGTACACACTGTTCTTCAGAGAATGGAGCTCATGCATGCAACTTTCCTCAGGTGCTCAGTGTTTCGGAAGCCGGCCTTGCTCTGGCCTTGCACATGTGATCATGTGATCCATCCTCAGCTTCAGTCACTCCCCACACTGCCCCACTGCCCTGTGGTCCCAAAGCACAATGAGAATGAGAAATTTGCCAGTGGGAAGACGTGAGCAGTGCAGCTGATCACAGACTTTCCTCAGAAGGAGACAGGTTCAAAGTACAAATTTAAACAATGCCATTAGCAGTGTGTAGAGAATTTAAAGAACACAGTTGGAGAACCTGGCGAAGTGGACAGTAAAATAATTGACCAAGACAAGAGCAACACTGAAGAGAAAAGTTTCCTAGGTGTGTTCCACAGCAGCAGAGGAGCTGAGAGAACAACCTGTCCAATCACTCTGAGGTGGGTGGTTGAGCACTTCCTGGACCTCTTCCAAGAGCAACTGAACTGTTTACATGGGGTATTCACTTGGAAGATACTGTGCTTGCAAGTTTTGTGGTCAGAACATCCTGGAAATTCCTCATATACAGTGGACCTGCCTGGGACATGCCCTCAAGCTTCGACTGTTTGCTTCTAAAACATTAGGATTGCTCACCTCAAAATGCTGAGGTGATGTAAAAGAAAATACCCATCACCCTTGATGAGTCTCCTGTATCAAGGCTTATCTGAGCACTCAAAATGATAAAATCCTTTAGGGGTAAAAGATAATTAAATTTGTAACAAGTGGACTATTGAGTACTTCATTACCAATGAGAGCAGACCTGTGTCTGCACAGGGATTGACATTAACTCAGAATACAGATTTGCTTTACACACTTAACAAACCTTTTGCCCGCTTTTAAGGATTTTCTCAGTGACCATCACGGTGTGTCACAGCATTGCTTCTGATTCAGTAACTTATTTTACATCAAGAGAAGTGTTAAAGTACTCTGGTCTTTTACTAGAAAGGACCATGAAATCTCAGTGAAAAGGTGTCTATGAAATTATAAGATGCACTCTATGATCTTCAGACATTATTACCATAGGCTGACTTTTTTGCATTTTGGTACAGTGTATACCATGTAAGCCAAGGGAAAGAAAATGGAAGTAGGTACTCATAATTCCCAGGAAAAAAGCAAATGTTTCTGCTGAACAAGAAGAGAGACTGTCACTCAACCTTCTGATGCTTCTTGTCACTGAAACATGAGGAAAATAAGACAGTTACTGGAACTCTGTGGTGATTGACCTTGACTAGGATTTTTTTATGTAAATTGAGTAGGTAGAAATATACTGATATCCAAGGAAACCTCTGGCTAGTTCCTAAATGCAGTGCTTTTAAAAAGTTAATGAAAAGTTGCAAGAAGTGAACACCAGTAGGAATGTTTGTCTTAGACACTTCAGAAATAAAGACTTGGATTATTCCTCAAAGCAAGATTTTATAAGAGTTTGGAAAAGGAAATTTACAAAGTTCTCATGAGTAGTTGTAATAATGGTCATTTTCAAAGACAGGTGGGGTTTTTTTTTTTGGCTTGCTTATTTATGCATTTGTGTTTTAATTGCATTCTTTATTATTCCCTTATCTACTATTTTATGCAAGTTTAACCCCAATATATGTTGTCATAAGATATCTAAGAGAAATGTGATTGATCTAGAAGTGGAAGTACTGACTTGGAGAAATGGGCACAGAGGAAAAATTACTTTCTGCTTAATGGAATGTGACTTTTTCTAATTGATGGCAATTGAAGGTTATAAGGATAAAAGAGTGTTGTGTCTCTGTCTAGTGGGACATGACTTTTTAAATTGATGGCATTTGATAGTTAAATAAGGATGTGTCAATGTTCACTATTTGTTTATGGAGCACAACTTTTTAAAAAATGGATGACATTTGAAAATAAAATAAGGATAGAAGGATGTTTGTGTATGCTGAGTTGACATAGGGGTGGACTGTGCCAATTTTCCTGTGTTACTTTGTGATTATCTTTAATCATTTTTACTATCATATATTTTTTCACACCACTTGTGAGGCAAATTCTGGATCAAGTTTTGCAATAATAAGATTAAGTTTCTAACCAAGACAAATAGGGTGGAAGAAGAGCCCTCATTTTGCTCTGACAGACATGTACTGAGAACTGGGTGGACTGCAGATAAACATTGCTGTTTTTTAAAATTCTCTGAAAAACTTGCTTCAGCTAGGCATGGATTTTTTTATATTTGAAAGATTATTTTGGATATCATTCAGTACAAATTTCTACTTCATCGAATGTTATGATATAATCAATTATAAATAGTAAACGAACTACTTTCAGCTTCTTTAGTATCTTAAACAAATTGGTAATTATAAACAAATAATGACAGAATTGATGAATCTCATTATACATAATAAGTTATAAAATGAAGTCTTGTTCAGTTAGGGTTATAAATCAGGAGTTGTGATGAGAAAAATTAGAATCAGGACACAGAATTTATAATATTATTTTATGATGGTCACCCAGAGTAAAACACAAGACAGAGCAGAAAATCTATCCACAATACTAAAGGCCCAGAATATTCAGCCAAGGGCCTGGATTCCACAGCAATGTCCCACTTTAATCCAGATGAAGACCTAGAGCCCATGACAATGTCTCCCACGAGTCCATCTGAAGGTCTAGAGCCCATGAGAAGGACTCACGCCAGCCTTTTTTTATGGATTTGCACTGGTAAGGCCCAAAGGTCAGTGGTGGAAGCTAGACAGTCTATGCCAGCAGGGTGAAGGAGTTGTGCTGGTAGATTGTGGGTTCTACACTGGAGCTGAGAAGTCACACTCAAAATAAGAACCAGGGCTGCCCTGAAAAGTACCACAGCCATCCTCAGCAACACGGAGGTCCTGAGCTCCTCTAACGATAAGAACAGTTGAGTACATGCCAGAAAGCCAGCATGACAAGCTTCTCCTGGAAATGAAACAGCACACATCTTCCCCTCTGGAGCCAGGAAGCGATGCTCAATGTAAGGACCAGAGCTGCCCCAAAGTGAACCACAGCCACTCTCACCAACAAGGTCCCAAGCTCGTCCGATGACAATGGTTGAACTCACACTGGGAAAGCTGGTCATGATGAGCTCCTTCAGGAGAACCAATGGCTAAAACAGCAGCACTTAGAGCAACCCACAGTGCCTCACTCATCTTTTCCACATCTCTATTTATACTGGCAACTTTCCTCAGGTGGAACATCTATGCTCAGCACCATGCTGATTTAATTCAGCTGGTGTTAAGTTGGCCACCAGTTTTTAATGCATAACAGTTAGTGTTTTTTTTTAAAAAAGAATAAAGTCTTCGTGAGATATACTAAGGTGTTTAACTTCAGAGAAATCAGCACATAATGACAATGTGAGACAACCATCACTATAGTTCACTAAGAGGTGGAGTACATCGCATATCATGTAAGATTTTCAATCAAATAACAAATTGAGATGGTGTCCATTTATCCAAGTTCCTTTTTCTTATGCTTTTCACCTCTGTCTAGTGCTCATCTACATGATTTAAAATGACTTCCAACCACAGTTTCATTCCATTGATGAGAATTTTAAGATGAATCCCTAAAATCTTGAACAACACATTTCTAAACCCACATATCACTCAGCTCACATTCCACTCTGAATGCCACAGAGCCAGACCTAGGTGAAAGAAATCCTAGAAAAAGTAATTCTTTCTCAAGGTGTATGTATGGAGAGAGAAAGGGGCTGTGGTAGCTATTACATCCAGAAACATAAAAATGAAGAGTTACACTTCCTTACTAGAAATAAAAAGTGAATATTGTAGAAAGCTATTGTCTGCCACAGGTAGTACATCTGCAGCCAAGATGTCATAATGGAAATTTGAAAGTTGCATTTCAGTTTTCAGAGATAAATGGCTTCTCCAAACATGTTCAGGCCTAGGGCACAAACTGCCCCCTACACCTGTGCTCAGCCCAGATGAGTGGAGAGAACGTGCGCGCCCCAGATGAGTGGAGAGAACGTGCGCGCCCCAGATGCCCGAACCGACAGGTAAAGTGCAGTGTCCCTGCACTGTTGAAGGACTGAGGGGTCCTCTTCTGGCAGGGATGAAACAAGCAAGGCTTTGCCTGTTATCTCACTGGGTCCCCTCCCCATACCGGGCCTTGCTCCCAAAATCCGGCACACAATGAAACGTTGATTTGGAGGTGAAACCCTTCCATCTCTTCAGAGCTGGCTTTGAAAATGTCCATTTTCTGTTTTAACAAAATAAATAGCCTCCTTTCATCTGGAGAAATGAACTTGAATGCATGGACTTCAGGGCCCAGTAACACACCTACTGCTCAAATACGGGGTGCGCTGGTTCCCCACCTGTGTAACTCTCACCCATGCCTGCTCCATGGAAGCCAACCTCAAATTCCCTTCACCTCTAGCTCCACCAACCTTTCCTTGCTGTGCCTTTGTGCCAACACGGTCCACAGTAGAATGCCTGGTAAATAAAATAATGAGATTTCCGCCGCTGCTATGTAACACCCAGCACATCAGGAAGAGCATCCTGTAACAAAACTTCCCTTCTAACGTGGAAGAACAGGAAGTTCCAAGGTTACCTGAGTTCTGCTCACTTTGTCATCCAAATTCAAGGCCAGCAGTGCCTCCTCTGACACATTGGGAGTCTCTTCTACCTCTGCTTACAGATGGGCCGCTTCTTTCTTAGAAGAATTTGAAATTAATGACTGCCAACAATGTAAAAAATTAGGTTAAAAAGTGTAGAAATGGCCTGTTTATTAATGTAATGAAAGAAACACATGGTCATCAAAAATAACTTTCAATTATAAAATTGCTCAACAGGGTGTGCCTATGGGACACCCTTTCTTTGTGATTCATGTTTCAGTTGGAAGACTTTTCCTTCATCTCACTATAGTGGGTTGCTTTTAAAATTAGGAAACATATTTTCCTTATCACTCCCACCTTGATCCCCAGTATTATACTGACCACCTGTTCTCTAGGTTGTTTCTCCATTCCAGCATACTACTGACAAAGAAAATGGAAGCTGTGAAGCAGTGGCCTCCCAAAGCCCTGACCTCCGGATACAGTGGAACCTGGGAAGCCAAGTAGCTGCATGTCTAGTGACTGGAATGCTTTTGTGACTAATCTAGCTGCCTTCTGAGCTTGTGCCAAATTGTAAATAGAGTACATTTCTTTTTCTTTTTATGTTTTCCTCTGACTCATAATGCAGGTGTTTATTTGATAGAATCCTAGAATCCTGTGTGTAAGACACCTGGAGAGAGGGGTCTTACACACAGGATTCTATCTGTTGGCTTAGGCCCTTGGACACCAACATACTGAATGCTTCCAGTGAGGAGCAGTGTTTAGGTGAGGGCTGATGCCCACGCACAGCTGTGGATTTAAGTGGGACCCTGCGACTCGTCTCTCCTGCTGCTGTTCCTCTGTGCACCTACAGTATGCTGTGCAGTGCTCAAATTCATCCCTACACTGAGCTCCAAGACATAGAAAGAGTGTTGTGATTTTGTTTTTGCTTTTGGTTTTGCTTTCTCACTGTGATTCATACTATCCAGCACAGAATGATATCCAGTGTGGGATGACTTGCTGGAAAATTTTGTGGTTGGGAAGCATTCACAGTACAATTGGGTAGAGAGAGCGTGGTGAATCCCTTAGTCTCAGTCAAGTCATCTTATCTGGGATCAGGTGTTGCTACCATTAGATGCAAATAGTTACCTTTTTTTTCTTTTTGTCTGGCACTAAAGAGTTCATTCCCATTTAGTAAGCTCAAATAAATCCATTTAAAATTCATAACAAACTTATTTATTTCCAATAAAAAGATAAAGTTGGGTATTCACTCAGACCCTCTACACTTTGTCATTGTATGGGAATCTCCAGTGAGAAGCCGTAAGGAATACAGAATCTTCACAAAAAACAATCAACACATTGAGCTTAAGAGCTTCTGTTGTTTATATTTAAGGTAAGATGTCCTCACAATTAATTGTTCCATTAATGATAAATTCTGGCCTCAGCGAAATAAAAAGCCCAGTTGTATTTATTATAATTGATGCATCTTTTACAAAAATCTTTCAAACTATAAAAGCCTTCTATCCTTAATTACATACAGTAGTAAACTGGTGAGGCAGTGAGACTTTCATCCTTTAAGATGATTCCCCACATCCACCCCCGATACGTCCTGGGTGTCTACCGTGAGGCAGAGGACACATTCTAACATCACTGCTTTATGTAATGTCAGCTCTTAAGACATCAGAATGACTTGGTCACTGACAGCATGTGGGGCTCTTTAGCACTTGCTTTCCCTTTCCTCTGAGGCTGCTTTAATGCTAGACACCAACCACAGGGGCGCAATCTCTTCAAAGACAATTGGACAATATTAACCCTCTGAATCCTTGGCTGGGGAAGACTTCCGTTTCTCTGTCATGTAGGCCAGGGAAAGAAGAACTGTTGTGTATGTTGCATCATTAGCTTTTGAGATTGTCTGCTGATACAGTCTGTGGTGAACTATTGTGTTTATTATAACGATGTCTTTTTAAAATAGACATCATCTTAATTCACCATTGCTAGTGATAGACTTGAAAACCAAATGGTAGGGTTTTATCTTGGAGCCTGACCCTTTCCTGTCCTAGCATAACCACTGAGACATTCAGGTGTGAATACAGGAAGAGAACTCTGACTGTTGGTTCTGAATTGTGTTTCCACTGGAACGTGTGTTGCTGTGAATCACTTGGCTGTGATCACAGAATCAGCAAGAGACGGGACCCTCAGGAACTCCCAATTACCCAAAACCGTATTGATTTTTCACTGAATTAACTCAAAGTCTAGTATCAATTTTAGATGGAAACAATGACAAGAAGAAAATCCTTTCCATCCCCAGAGGATGAAGAGGGACCATCGATGTAACACATTTTGAAGATTAGGACAACAATGCCCTTGCTGCCAGGATTTTGTGGTAGGTTTGGAGAGTACATATGAGATGAAATTAATAAAGAGTTACATCTCTCTGACGCATTTGGAACAGGAAACATTAATTTATTTTTCTTTAATTATTCTACATATATTTTCTTTTTAAATTAGCATAATCCTTCAAGATATTATTAACTTTATGTTTTAACATATATTAATTTCTTATATGTTATGCGTTTGATGACATTGGACTTTCTTTAAAAAATATTTCAAAAAAAAATTCCTTTTAAAGAGATTTGACGGGTGTGGGTTGCTTGCTACTGTAAACGAGCCTATTTCTAGCAGCACTGCTAGTAGATGTGCACTGAGCCACCAAAGGGCACTGGGTCACTCTTAATCTGTGAGGTGCTTCACTCTGCTTTCATTTCCTCTAACATTCTCATCTGTGTTAGTCTCCAGCAATACTGACCCCGTCTTCCAAAGCGTTGCAGGTGATTGTATCACTGAACCCTGAAATGGAGAAGGCTTCATCATTTTGTGACATGTGACCCAAGGAAGTCAGAGAAAATGTTGTTTGTAAGTCACATTGTATCAAAGACGTTAAAGTTAAGTTTCATTTGCTGTGTGGGGAATGGGACTCTGTGAATTTTATTATTTGTTCATTCAAAGAAAATTGAGAATTGACACATTTCTGTGCTTTTGAAGTTTCACACCGTATTAGTAGAAAAATGCTTTTGAAAAAATAAGAACATAGATTTCCTTGAAGCAATATTTTACTACCTTTTTAGGCTTGTTTAAATCAAAAATGCTTTCTGCAAATGAGATTCTGAAATTCATACTGTGTGCATGAAATTACTTACTCAGAATTGTTGTTTCAGGAATTTAAAGATAGTCATTAAGAGCTGAATTTTCCATTGCTTTATCCATTTTTCATATAAGTACCTTACACTAACCAGTTGCACCACTGGAGCTCTTTTATCCATTTTTTAATCAGGCAATGTCATTCAATAAAGTTTCTACATTGGTGATTCTCCAAATTAAATATATATGATGTTTTTGTTCTTAAGATAATGACTGAATACAACACTGTTAGAAATTAAAGTACATATTCAACACTGGTCTTTGAACATATTGTGTTTTGTTTATTTTTTATATTTTTGTAATAATTTTATTGATAATAAAAGACTGACTTTTGTGAAACAATAGATGGCTAGGACTAAAAATCCATGGCATTATTTCTACTGAGAAATTACTACAGAAATCAATACAGATTTCTACTGAGAAATTAGTACAGATATCCTTGTGAAGTCTTTGCCATGCCTTCACTCACTTGTAAACAAATAAATATAAATATGTCATAAAATAATGTGTAAAATAATCTTTAGCATATGCTCCTGTGTTTACCTTCTTTCAATTGTTTTGAAGTTCTGAACAATTATTTTTAAAAGATAATCATGAGCTGATTTTCAGCTTACAAATGAGTACCAAACTGCTACGCAAAATTCCTGTGTGTCCTCACCAAGGGGCTCTAGGTTATATAACTGTGATAAAATTACCAAAACTTAGAAGTTAGTATGAATATAATACAATAGTATGATCCACAGACCTCATGGGATTCCCTTATTTTTCTACATTCCTCCCTTTTTTATTCTAGAATCAAAGCAAAGAGCACATGATATCCATATTACTTATGGAATTTGTATTTCTTAGATGTTTTATCCTGATCAGACTGAAGTGATGAGTCTTCACACGGAACTTAGAAGATGACATGCCATTGTGACACATTATCAACATGACTTCTGGCCAGCTTTAGCCATTTTGTTACATGGATAGCTGCTTGATTTTTATGACAAAGCTAGGAGTTTGTCCTTTCATATTTTGTTTTTTAGAAGCATGTTAGTAAGTAAGGCCCACACTCCAGAAAAGGGCAATTCAGCTCACACTGGGAAGGAAGAGCACATGAATCAGAACCACCACAGTTCTTAATTTGGGTGACTGATATAACTTTTCTTCAGATGGTCAGGATCAGAGGTTCTTTCTGAAGGAAATATTGATGTATGTTCTAATATTGATTTTCTATCCCATTCCTGTAATAACAATTGACTAGAAACTAGTCTGTTTTCCACCATTGATTAGTTCACACAATCACTTCTTTATTTACATCAGCAGTACCTAAATCATTATCTGATCACCCAATATTATAGTAATTTATTCTACTTGTGGCCACCTGGTTTCCTATGTTAACATTTGACCACCTTTCCACCTCTCCCCCCAACTTCAATTGTTTCTGGCCCTATAAAATGCCCCAATTCACCTTGTATGGCCCTTTGCCCTGGGCCCAGAAGCAGTGGTGATATTGAGAAGGAAGTGTCCTTCCACTCCACGATGGTGCTAAGAACCTAGACTCCGGATGCTGGATGTACTCACTGCCATTGCAGGTCTCAGCCTCTGTGACCTCCAGGTAGACAAAGCTGAGGAGGCATGTCCAGATCTTTATATCTGCATCTGTCACATTGATAAGGCATTGCACTTTGCATTCTCTAACTGCTTTCTTCAACAGTGAAAATCAATTACTTAGAATCTGTGCCATATTTGCTTATTTGTTCAGAATGCCAAACCTGTATTGTGGGAAAAACATCTTTTTAAATAGCATCCAATGGTTTGTAATTGTTTTATCCTTCATTTACTATGTCTGTGGAGTGCTTATGTTATTTTATAGCTGATGAAATTTTTTTCATAAATAAATATAACACACATATGTCATTCTAGAGATAGACTAATTCTAGGTAGGTAGGAAGAAATTATTTATGACAATTCTTTTCAACTCTATATCCTTCAGGAGGTAGTCTATAAAACCTTAAAAGGCTAAATTCATTTTCCACAGTTGACATTTCATTTTGTGTCCTCATGCTATCTCAGTTTAACTTCTAAAAATTAGATAGGGTAAAATACATGTTGTGACTTTTTTCCATTTTGTAATTAACACACTCATGTTCTCTTTCTTTCTTTTCCCTATGAGTTTCTTTCAAGTCCTGCCTTGTTAGTCATAAAATGTATTGCTCTTTCAATAGCTATTATATAACTGGTTTATTTATCTACTTTCATCTAAATTTTTATCTCATATAGTATACTTTTTATTTTAGGTGTTTTATTGAAGTATTTTTATGTTTTATGTATTTCCTAACTATTTGACAGTTAGAACACAGACATTCCAGACAAACATGTCAGGTTCACCTCAGAGATTCAAGAAACATACAAGATATGCAAATAAAAAAATGTAGTACACCAATAAATAGAATCAAGTGGACTTGCTGTCCAGGAAGCCATCTTCCTTTGTCAGTGATGTTCCTGTGTATGACACGGATGAAGACACGACAATCACTTACATGTGGGCAGCCCATCAAGCAGCCGTTGATGTTTCAACACCAAAGTTTAGTTACCTGTAAGATCCCTGTTCTCTGCGATGTAACCAACTTATGTCTTCCTGCCACTGGAACCACCATGTGTACAACTGTAGCTACAAATACTCAGTTTTTCCATTTTGTAAAACAACTAAGAAAAGAGCTCGAACAGTTTTATCTGCAATTCAAGTCAGAGTCTTGTTCTCCAGTTACTGGAAATGCAAAAAAGAAGGATGGCTGGCTGTGAAACCTTCCTTGAGAAAGAAGTTCCATACCATCCTGTAACACTACCATTAAATAATGTGCTTCTTTAGATCCGAGAAAATTGTGGGTGTGATATGGAATTAATTTCTCTTGTGGATGCCAGATGATACATATGATTTTCCCTGGTACTCACAGAAGTTAGGTCAGGACCCTCCATGGATTAACAAAGCCACTGATGTTCAAGTTATTTATGTAATGTGGCACTGTATTTTCATATAATCTATGCACTTTTCTATATATTTTAAATCGCATCTAGTTTGCTTAACTTTAATGCCACAACTTTCATGCTGTGCAAATACTTGTTATGCTTAATTGCTTGGAGAGTACATGTCAGTGCAGGTGCAATGCTTTTCCAGATTGTTTTTGATTGTTCTTAGTTGAATCCATGGATGCAGAATCCATAGGTCCAGAACCCAGCTGTATTTGGTAGTTAAGCAAGGACTGTGGTAAGAGTCTCAGTCAGTTTTTCAGTGTACAATACCAACACTCTCCAACAAAACATAGACGTGGTTTGAAATGCTGACTTTGACATATTAATTTTTCTCATTTTATGCTTGGTCACTCACTCCTTTACTCATGTTTTAATATGGAACAATGGTAATTTTGATCATTCAATTATTTTCTGGCATAGAAACAAATTTCTGTAGTATGGTTCTACAGATCTTCAATCTTTTGGATGTGTGTGTTTATTTGCATGCACATGTGAATCACTGAAGTCTTTTTCTTTTCTTTTCTTCCTCATTTCCTGCATGAGTACTACAACCCCTTCATTCCTTAGGTGGATGCTAAAATACACTATTTTATATTGTAACTCCTGGGAGATTTTCCTTCTGTTAAAGATCATTTTGGTTATACTTAGACCTTTTGTTTCCTTAAAAATTTGACAGTTGTTTTGTTTATATTCCTTAACAGAAATAAATGTTAAGAACTAGAAAGTTTATGACCAGAGACATAGCTCAGTGACACAGGACCTGTCTAACCAGTGTGAGGTCCTGAGTTGGTTGCTGCTCCCAAAAAGACAAAAAAGAAAACAAAATCATCAAAAGAAGACCATTTAAAAAAACAAAAGCATTGGAAATTTTAATCAAAAGGTCAATTTGAGAAGAATTTAAATATTTACAACACTGAGTTTTAACCCACTTATTAGGTTGAACAATGTGAAGTAAATAATATTGTAGATTTCCCTCTATTCTTTTTTCAATGCATTTTCTTCTGTATTGTCTTTTACTTCATAATTTATGTTGATTCATTTGACACAGGGTTTGAGCTTCTTTGGTGGGAAATATTGGGGCTTAGGGAAGTGAATAATGTAGAAATTAGGTAGGGGTAAGGAACAATAAGGAATGAAGAAGAATTCTAATGAAAGTAACAAATGAGTTGTTATACACTCTTAAGCTGTAAAGATTATAACTCAATATTTAGCCTCCTGCATTGTTGTTCAAGAGATTGCTTTCTAACCAGGTACAACATCCAGGATGTGGAAGGGATTGATTCTCTCAGACTGAAGTAGATTCTAGTGAGTATTCAGGCTTTATGGGCTATGCCTAAGCAACATGGGACAAAACACATAATTGGATTAAATTTGACTTTGAAATGAGTATTTTATGATTCATGTTTTTTTAGATGGCAGTATTCTTCTAAAGCTGAAAGAAACTTTAGCAAGGAATTCCTGATTGCCATAGAGTTTTGTGAGGCAGCCAAATACCATCCATACTTTAAAAATGCATCCAAGTTTCTCGTGGGTTTCCCACACAGGCTGCTCAGAGACCACGAGAACCCCATCATCGCAAAGGACCTTAGCGCACGGGAGAAGGCACAATTGTCTACAGTAAAACTCATCTCCAACACTAATAAAGTCACAGGTATGATTTCACCTATGTGAAACAAATGAAACAAAGATATAAGATCAATATTTATTTTAAAAGTTACTCATCAAGAATGAGTGTTGAGAAACAGTTCAGATGCTGGAATATAGTGTCATGAGGAGACAAGAAGAAAAGAAATGGGTCCCTTCGACCCAGGAAGAACCTAAAGTGAGAATTGAAGTCCACAGAGAGAGTAAAAAAGAAAAAAATAAAAAAGAAGGTGGTAGCTGGCAGCGCCTTCACCTGGAGTCATCCACTGCGTGAGAAATGCTGCTGAAACCTGGGGATGGTCACAGTGAAGGTGGTGGCCTGCAAGCCCGAAGGCCTCAGCGAAGAGATGCAGTGGCAGAGGGGAGCAGCGGACTAGAGAACGGAGCTGGCTTGCAGTGAATGTAGATGACTCAGTCCTCTTGTAGGGGAGAGCAATTGACCGGGAGCCACTTTGGAGTCAGGTAGGATAAGCCCAGAACCAGATCTGCAACCAGCTTCCTTCAGCCACTCCTAGCTCAGAGCAGACTGGTGCAAATTGCTTGGACTGAGTCCCACCCCTGTGCACATTCCAACAGCCATGGCTGAGGTTTCGCTAAAGCTATCCCAAACCAGCTCCATCCCCTATGCATACTCTATGTGGTGGGGGCTGTCCCGCCCCTGCTTGTCCTCTACTAGCCACCAGCGAGCCAAGGCAGGCTGGGAAAAGCAGCAGACAGCCCTACACCAGTGCACCCAATGGTCACTGTCAGATATGTCTAGCCAGCACTGGCTAGAAAAATCAAACAGTCTTGCTTCAGAGAAATTGTAGCCAACACAGGAAGTGCCAGGGGCCCCACTACCCACTTGTCCAGAAGAAAATAGGAATATGACAAGAGGAAGATGCAAAAGGCAGTCTTTGGCCTCCAACCCAAGCAGTTCTGGTCCAGGAGATGTAAATATGGAAAAAATCGGGAGTCACACACCTGCAGTTTCTGAAGGGATGGCAACTGAAGTAAAGAAACAACTTCATGAGGCTATAAAAGAAATTAGAACAGAAATACTATCTCAGGTAAAAGAAGAAATGAGAAACATAATAAAAGAACTAAGCATCTCTAAAGACATAGATGAAAGAATAGAGGAACATAGGAAAATGAGGAAAACCTTGAATGAAGAATATAAAAAGCACTTAGAATACATGAAACAGATTCAAAGAGATTACCAGGAAATTAAAGGCTCCATTGAAAGCTGGCAAAACTGCTTGAAAGAAACTAAAGATAGACTTTCAAACCTTGAGGACAGGTTTGCAGCTTGTGATTGTGAAATGAAAACTCTCTTAAAAATAATAAGGAACCAGGAAGAAACAATTCAAAGGCTACAAGATGACATGAAGAAGCATAATTTAAGAATAATAAATGTGAGTGATAAAGCAGGAGTCAACACAAATGAAATACAAAGGCTATTAAGAGAAATAATTATAGAAAACTTCCCAGGCATAGGAAAAGGAAATGATATTTAGATAAGTGAGGCATGCAGAACTCCAGCCAGCTTAACCAAAATAGATCTACACCCAGACATTTAATAATCATGATTCCAGAAATTTGGTGGCTGTGGCCTGGCAAGCCGCGGTCACCCCAGAGTGAGAATCATTGGTGTTTCCTGAGCTCCACGCCTTGTTGAAACTTGGGGCGCTGGGAAAGAAAGTGGCCAGCTCACCACTCTGGTGAGCGGCTGTGGGCCTTCCGGCACACAGGCCGGGAATCGGACATCCACACACCCTACCCCCGTTGGCAAGTGGGAGCCAGAGGTCTGGGTATCTCTTGGGGGGATCAACGTATGCAGTGTAGTGGATGGGGGGGATTTCCTTCTGCCATCTCTTTGAGGGAAGATATCTTTATCACTGTTTTGCTTTGTTCCCATTAATTGTACTGCTCTGCTCAGTGTTCTGTTTTGATAGGTTCTGTAATGTTTTGTGTTTCCTTTGATTTTGCTATACCTGATTGAAAGAACAACTATTGTGAGGAGGACGGGATATGCTGTGGTGCCTATTGCTGTTGTCCCGGTACCCTGCTGTGAAGTGCTGTGCCCGTTTTGCTGCACTGTCTCGATCGGCTTTGTTCTGTCTTGTTCTGTTGTATTTTACTACCTTCAAAAAAACAAAACAAAGCAAAAAGATAACAAAGTAACAAAATACCTCCAAAAACTCCCAACTCAACCAAAGCTGATCCATGGAGAATGGATGAGGAGAAACTCAAAACCAAAGCAACAGAATTATATAAGGTGATTAAAAAGTAAATAACAACAACAAAACAGATCAGTAAGGGACTGAGCAAGCTGAAACATGATATAACTAAACAGATAATGGACTTAAAAAGCAAAAGTAAGAAAAGAATGTGCTCTAAAGGATATAACTACATATATGTTTAAGTGTGTAGGATTGATAATCATGTTGCTAAGTTTTTGTTGGATCATTGAACAGAACTGTTGCAGCCTCACTGTTTGAAAGTCCACTTTGTATGCTTTAATTTTGTAACTTGAACAACTATATCTAAGAAGACAATATGTAATTTATCAACTAGTGATTTCTCACTGTTTTTTTTTTTTGAAATTCTGTATTGTTTCTACCCTTTTTTCTGTTTTGCTTTTTTTCCTCTTTAAATAAAATTTTTAAAAAAGGAAAAAAAAGAATGTCTATTACATTTTAGATAAATTAGACTTTTGATAATTCAATCAATGTAGTTTTTTAAACCTCATAAAGTAATAAATATATGAATATATAAATGACTGCAATGTATTTTCATTTTTACAAAAATAAAAATATACTGAAATTTTACTTTTGTTACAAAAAATACCAAAAAATAAAGGATACATTATTTCTCAACTCAGTGAGGACACCCGTGTGTGGAATGCCCTAGTGCTTTTTCTCTCCCTGTAGATTCTCAAGACATATTCTGTTCTCTGCATCCTGTTGTTTTCTTTCTTTACAGAAGAAATATCAAAGCTTCCTATTTCAATTAGCACCAATATGATTACTGTTCTCTCCACACTGGTGAATATGATCAATGTGGCATCTTTGCTACAAAGACACAAGCACATTTTCATTTGCATGTCTTACAGATACTTTGCATTTTTCTTATCACACAGTATTGTTCCTCCATAATTTGCTTCACCTAAATACTAAGGTTATATCATTTTGCCTCCTTCTCAACCTTGATTCTGTTCCCTCACTTTAACCCCTGGATTTACAAAGACCTGAAGCAAATCTCTATCATTCCTCACAAGCTTTCATTACTATCCCTCTAAGAATTCTTAACTAGATTTTTTATCAAGTATCCTCAAGACATCATCTAGTTCCTGCCATAATATCATTCCTAATATAACTATCTTCATAAGTTCCTTAAGTTCTGCTTGCTATCCTAAAATTATTTCAGTTTTGGATAATGTACAAAACCATCAGCTTGTGAGAAGCAGGCCCTTTATTATTGATGGTGGTCTCCTGCAATGCTGCGCTTTCTCAGTGAGACTCCAACCATATGAAGATTTACCTCATGATGTCTCCCCATGGAGCGATAAGCACATGATTATTTGTTCTTGTTAGTCCTGTGTCTGGCTAAACACCAATGGGCTAAGCCTACATCAGATTCCCAATGCCTGACACACAGCACTAATAGGTGCGGAGGGGACATGTGACAAACTGACACCTTTGCTTAGGTCAAGATTCTACAGATCACGAAAAGAGTGATTTCTGCCAAGGAGATGAAAGTAAACAGACAGAACATCTGGGGAGTCTCTGGAAATTGCTAAGCCCTCATATTTGACTGACTAAAGCATTGCTAAGAGCCCGTAAGCACTGCAGCCACACAACTTTTTAGTTTGCAAAGCCACAAAAACTAAGAATGTTGATGAGTAAATTTTAACACTGACTTTTACCTGAGGGTCACTTGGGCACTACAATTTTGTTAACCTAAAGACTATCTAAAGTACCCATCACTCCAGCAGGTATCATTTCTACCAGTCAATTTTTATTAAATAAATTTGGTACAATAGTCACATTTATATTTCTTGTTATATTATCTAATAAAACTTAAGGGGAAATATGCAATATTCGGTCATTCTGTATTTAAATAATTGGACAGATAATTGGTTAAGAGTCTGAGCTTGGAATTCATGCTAAGGCTCTTAGGAAAGCTACCATGGCAGTAGCAAAGGGAGACAGTATGATAAGTTCTCTGCATGCACAGGAAGAAAACAGAACAATTACACATAGCAATTGCATTGGAAGGAATATAGGGAAGATGGCTAGGTGATTTTTTTTTACAAGAAGAAGTATAAATTTATCTCAGCTACCAAGACAAAAATACAGTAAGTAATATATATGCTTGAAGTAGAACTGGAATAATAATGCACAGAGAAAGACAGGTATATAATATTTAGAGCAGCAATTGTATAATGCATATAAAATTGTATAACATATCCCTTTCACTTAACATTAATAAAAACTATGAAACAGATATTATTACCTATTTTTGAGTAAAAATATACATTGAAATTAAAACTCATATTAATTCTGCTTTAAATTAAGATTTAAATTAAGAGCTGTCTAATTTTAACATCTGTGGCTTCTTTTTATTATATAATTATTACTATTCTTGAAAATATCAAACTATGAATGACTTAAGGAATGCTATTCATTTACATTTTAGCATTCAAAAATTAGAACTCTAGATTCATCAATTTCAGTCCTTTCCATGACTGACTTTAAGGCCTAGGAGTATTCAGTTGCCAGATATCACCCAATATTATCAATGAAGCGCTGCTCATAAAGGAGATAGGCAAGATTCTCTTAAGATAAATCATTCATTTCTGACCAACCAACATAATACATTTTTTCAATACTTTACCAACTAGACCTACTAAGCTATCACAAATTATATAACTAGAAATTTTAATGTGTACTTTCAGATTTTTAAGTTGCATCCTTATTTGTATTCTAACCAATAACATAAATGTTTGTATTTTTACAGGAGGTCAGTTTTTAACAATTTGGAAGAAGACCATGATTGCTTCCAAACTACTTCAGGCCCTGGCACGCTTCCTTATCAATAGGTTACTCTTAATGCCAATTTCCCCATAGCCCATGTCTTTGGCATTATGGGTTACTCAACTGAATTCCATAATAAAAGAAATTAAATGTCACAATTACTATTCCATGCAAAATTTTTTTTGTGTGTCACGTGTGCCTTTGTATTTCAAATGTTATTAATCACTAATCTCCCTATTCTATTTTAACCACAAACTGGGGGAAACCTAATGAACCCTCATTCAGATGCATGAGTTGCACATGAATATGCAGATACCTATGTCTCAAGTGGGTTACAGCTACCAATACATTTTCCTAAAATTCATTCATCAAATGCCTGTTCAATAAGACAAATCTACCTGTGGTATATCGTTCTTTAGGGTAAAATGTTGGATAAGGTAGTAGAAGTTGTCATGAGATTCTACTGTAGCGCTGAGCTCAGAGCACGCTGTAGTAGAAGCCTTACTGTCTGGCCACACAAGGAAATGGCTAAGCCTCTGAGCACAGGAGGAATCCTCATCTGATGACCTGGAGGAACTGCTGAGCTGCTGCAGCCCTGGGAACTCAGATATATCCTTGTCTGTTTTAGTCCCCTCCCTTCCTATCTATCCTTCCCTATACCCTTCTCCTTCTCTCCACCTCACCCCATCCCCTTTTCCCTCCTCCTCCTACTTCTTCTTGTTCCTTGTCTTCTCTGTTTCCTACTGAAGCACTCCTATGAAAAAAGTATATGTTAGAGATCCATTAAAGATATAAAACTTAACACCTGCAAATGTTTGTTAATGGAAGCAATTATTTCAGGAAATTGCTGCATTCTTTAGTGAGCTCTAAGCAAAGTGATCCCTTGTGAACTGCTGATTGTTTCATTGCTCACATTCCTTATGAGAAGACCTAAATCAGCATGACAAGGTGATCAGAACACAAATGACAGGTTGATCAGTGATTACAGAGACAGCCCAATTTTTTTTACCTAAAAACATCTCATAACTGAACTCAACTTTTGAAAGCTGGAAATGTGTAAGAGAAATATGTCAGAAAAAATTTCTGCTTTATATAAAGAAAATATTTGAATGAATAAAAAAATACTAATGTTCATGTAGAATATTGTGTTAAAATATGAAAATTCAGTACACAGATCTTTATATGGATTTTTATGTTTTAAAAGGGTGTCTGAAATATTTGATATGAAAGTATTGAAAAGTTAATGTGACTATATGCACTTCCCATTACTATTGAGAACCACAATATTGGAAAGAGTTTTGAAAAATTTTAAATTTTACTTGTAATGCTTTTATTACTAATATATTATCATTCACATCATTTCACTCTAGGAAAATAAGCTATAAATGTTATTAACAAATATATTGTTATAGATTAGGTAATTTTACCCTGTCTGTGAAAAAAATGGAAAGACTATTTCTACTGATATATTACATTTAAATTTGAAAAACTTTCACACCCAGTGTGTTGCTGCATACTTGTAATTACAGCTACTCAGGAGGCTTAGTCAGGAGGATTGCAAGTTTGTCTCCATATATTTCTAAAAGAAGGGCTGAGGATCAGGAGACTGATGGAGGCGAATTACAAGTTCAAGGGACGTCTAGGTGACATTGAGATCTTGTGTGAGAATAAAAATTTTAAAAAGGGCTTGAGATGAGGTTTAGTACAAAGGACAGCTCAAGGTTCAGTCCCCAGTACAGTCTACACAAAAATTATGTTATAAAATTTTGTGGGATATGTTTCTCTTTTTCTGTTCAAACCTTGAATAAATTCATGTCACACAATATATGTATGCTTTAAAAAGTCGATCTTGTTTTCAAAATGTACATTTCATTTTTATGTCAAGGATTGTAAAGTCATAGTAGAAAAGAACTGATGATTTTCATCTTGTTTTGAACTAAGTCAACTTTATACCAATTTTTGCTGTGGAGAATAAAGAGTCAAAGACTGGAAACAATGCCTTGAAGCAATTTTATACAGCAACATGTTTTCGTCAATATAGGTTTCTGTCCCTAATATTGTATCCACAGCCATAATCCCAGCACTGAACCATGAGTCATTCAGAAACTCTAGAAGCCCACCTCCCTGACTGCATGAGGCTTTGGGGGAACATCCAAACACAAACCATAACATCTTTCATTTTAAAACTGCATAAATATCCTAACTGCCATGTAAGTAGGACTGTGCTTGTCATACCAGCATTTGGGAAGCTGGTAACGAAGGTGGCAAAAGAATTTACTGAGACAGAAACAAAATCAAAGAAAGTTTTAGGGGTACATTGTACAACAACTGGCAAGATGCAAGGGAGCTTTACATATTTGAGAGGAAGCAGTGCTGTTTTCAAAAGGGACTGGTAGGGGGAAGAAGCTTGCTGTGGGTGGGCACAGCCAGGGGTTCACAACACTCACTTCCTCATCATGAGATCATCACAGGGCTCTCCTGGAGCAGGGTGTGATGTAAAATATTGATGTAGTAAAGTCACTATGACACATGGTTTCCTTCAAAATGGCCACTTGTGCCTTAGATTTTTCCACCTCTGGATGTACTTTGCCTGAGATTTCCTATACTTAAAAGTAAGACATTCTTTTTCAATATTTGGTAATTCACAAACTTACTACCTGATACAATGGTAAAGACCACTTTATTTTAATCTTGATCTTAAGGCAATTCCTCTAGCATTTCTTTGTACAAAGTAATAGAAGCCAATGTAATCTGAGAAACTTTTTCTTGCATTAAGGCAATCACTTTAAGATTTTTGTTTTCAGAAATTTTAAAATAAAGACCTGAATCTGGTGTGGTTGTGCATGCATGTAATCCCAGCACTTGGGAGGCTGAGGCAGGAAGATTGTTGTGATTTCAAGACCAGCCTAGGCTACAAAGTGTGCTCAAGACCAGCCTGAACTGTACAGCAAGACCCTGTCTCAAAAATACAAAAATTAATTAATTAATTAATTAAAGACCTAAATCTTATTGAATGCTTTTAGAGTATCTCTTGAGTTAATCTTATGTTTTTCTTATATGAATTTCTATAATAACTGATAGGCTGTATTTATACATTTCCATTCTTTGGTTACATCCTACCTAGATATATCACATCATTCTTTTAAAAGTACAATTGCATACTAACTACTAAAAAACACACTCTGATTTTCTCAATGATCAAGGCTCTGTTACTGGGTGAGAAGGACTGAAATGGTCCCAATAGCTGTACACTTCAGTTTCTTAGTTGCCCAGGTAATAGTTGCTGTTGCAGTTCCAGTTGATTCTGTCTCCCAGAAACAGCTGTTCACTGTGATGCATAGCTGATCACTGTGAGGCATACTGTAAAAACCAATCCTCAATTGACAAACCATTCTTCCTCTGTGCTTGCTTATCTGTGTAAGCCCTAGACCACCAAAGATCAGGGCCTGATATTTTGGAAATGCTCTCTGTCAGTGCCCATCAGTGTAAATAAATCTGCCTCCAAATCCTGGGTGTCATTTCAGCGTTTCTGCCTGTTGTAGCATCTGGTGCATTGATCAGGAAGATCAATCAGGCTGACCTCTTTGATCACTGGTCATTTCCCTGAAGCATTAGGCAAGGAGCTCTCCAGGTCCTGATGGAACAGTGAGCCCTCAAGATTTCTTGAGTCCCCTTAGAGGTCTGGAGGAAGATTCCTGGCTCCCAGTTCAAGTAGCGTACATCAGATCCCAAAAGGAGGAGGATGCTGTTTGTCTGTCTGTCTTTCTGTCTGACTGTCTGCCTGATTCCAGCAAGAATCCCAGGTGTACCCCAGTTAGTCTGTCTCCAGTCCTGTTCAACTCAAGCAGGTGGGAAATTTGATCAACTCCCATTAGTCAGGATCATCCTCAAGGGAAGAGACTTGTAATATTTACTGTCTGAATGCCTGATGAATGAATGTGTGAGTGAATGGCATGGACAGCATAAGCAATAGGCTGATCTATCTGTGTACCAAGACTGAAAAGCACTGTTTGTGGTGGCTGCTTGGGCCTTCATCTGTCATTCCTTAATAACTGACATTTGATATAATGGAGACCTCATATCCCCATTAGTTAAGTCATTGCTAAGTCCCTGCGAGGGGTATGGCCAGGCAGACATCCAAATGTTCTCCCTCTGAGGATCACCCATTCTTTATCTACTGTGCCATTGTTCAAGGGTACACAACACACACTGTAGGGAAATAGAGTAGGAACTAATTAGTTAAAACCCATAGCCTTTGACTGCAGGAAAGAAGGTCTTTTAAAGAGTTAAAAATGAAACCAAGTCACTCTCTGAATTTGGAAAAAAAGAGGCCCATTCATCCTAAACATTCTGCATTGGCACACTCATCAGCTGCCATAGTTGCTGCCAATAACTATGACTTCAGTCCCCACTCCCAACTCATCTTCTTCCAGCCAGTTTAACTGGTTCCAGCTAGCCATTGCCTGCATTCTGTCACAGAGACCTCCCCAAAACCTTCTGCTTCATGATTATATCTATGCTGATCATATAACATCATCTAATGCCCACCTAAAATGACTGTCAGAAATTCCTTCTGAGTTCCACATTTTGACTGAGAAACATTGGACCACCGGCCCTGATGAATGAGTTGCCATGGACTTTCCAAAGGTCCCCTCATTTAGAAACAACCCAGTTGAGTGCTTCTCAAAAACATCCTAAAGGGGAACAAGAAGTCTATTACCCACTGTTACCCAGAAACTTGGAAAAAGAAAAGCATCTGATGTCCATAAGAAAATCCAGTCTGATAGATGAAAATATCCTCTGGCTATGAGTTAAAAGGGCTGTGGGCCCAAAAAATAAATGTCCCCTCTCTGCAAAACATAAAGAAACCTGACTATCCAGGTCAACCTCAGCCTGAACCTCTCCTCACCCTGTTGGGCCTGGATGGATAGGACAAACCAAGTTTTATCAAGTTGAGCCCCTGAGAGCCTTTAGTCATTGCAAAAGTCAGGGGCAAACCTATGACATTTCTGAAAGACAATTGAAAAGAAAGCTATGCCTTCAGCAGTTATCTCTGACATAAAGTTACCATCACCAGGGCAAATGAGACCCATGCCTCTTGCCCCTTTGGCCAGGTGCAGACTCACAGCCTGAGAAGACATCTCACAAAACATGAATTCCCCATACTGTTTCTGGGAAAAGACCTCCTCTTCAAGTTAAGGTGATATCTCCTTCACACCAAGCCAGTCTGGCTCCCTCTCTTTAACCCTGCACTTTCAACTGTGACTGTTCCCCTAGAAAAAGATGATTCCTGCATCACTCTGAGACAGATAACCACAATGCTGAGTTCCTAAAACTCTCCTCCCAGAGATGTTGGATAAAGATGCACTTTGGGGCTTGACCATCAATGATGTCACATCACTACACTCCCTCATTGTTGTCAGATGTCATGGGAAGCATAAACAGGCATCCAGCTACACATCAGCCTGGTAGATTGTTAATCACCTTGGACAAGATCCCTGCACCATCAACAATGCAGTTGTTACCTTGTATTCCTCTGTTCCCAACTCATACACCCATTTTGGACTGTCATTCAATCGACATAAGGGATTAAGAATTCTCCCATTATTTTCAGGAGGCTCTAACAACAGATTTGGCCAAGCCACAAGCACCTATTCTCTGAGACAGCCTGTTTCACTGTCTATTCCAGCTCCATCACAATCCCCTGAGCAAAAAGTATAGATTGCTAAAAGACTCCTCTCCTCTTTGTAAAACCAGTTCAAGATCTCTGAGCTTTCAATGCCTCCACAACTGCCCTCCATATATGCTGCCTCAGCCTTCTGCCACCACAACCTGCTGGTACACCGGTCTGGACCTAAAAAATAATTTATTTTGCCTTCAATTGGCTCCTAACAGCCAGCACTTCTTTGCAACTAATCTGGAATCAACCTCTAAGAGTTTCAAAAACCTGCTTCCTCTTTAAAAAAGCACTGCTGATTAATGACACTCAAGTTGCCTACTGGAAAGGTTCAAAAGCTGTACTGCAGTATCTGGCAGAAAATGATTATAAGGAAAAACTCTGCAAATTTCTTGGAGCTACTAGCTTCTCTAGAGTCTGGATCTTCAGGTTCACAAAAATTATGATGCTTACTCAGGCTGTCAGTCCCTGGGAAGGCCCAGAGTGCTGCCTATGCAAATTCTTAGATCCAGTTACTAAGGGCTCCCTTGCCCCTTTGCCTGTATGCTCTAACAGGCTCTGTTCTTCTGATCAAGAAAGTTGACAAATTCACCTTAGGCTAAGACCAAACTGTTCAGGAGTGACATACTGTAATGCTCCTTCTAGACAAAGCTATTTTGGCCAAAGCTACCCTGACATTGCTTTCTACTACTGTTTGAAAAACTGCCACCAATGCAAAATAATCCAACCCATAGGCCTAAGCCCCCTCAAGGGATCCGATTGACTGAAATATTAACCCCAGCCATCAGATCTTCACCTGTCATGTGTTCTGTAACCTCAAGATCTGGGACTGGCACCCATACTCCTGCAGCCAGCTCAGGCTTCAGCATCTGTGACAATGGATCCCACCTGCCATTCCCTAACTGCACTGAGAAGACAAAAAAAGTTTATAGGAACCTGCTGTGAAAAATCATCCCTAGATATGGCTTGCCCTTCATGATTATCAGCAACAGCAGGCATGCATTCATAACAGAGATAACTAAATAAAAACTACAATAGCATACAGACCATAAGCTCCAAAATGCTGATAAAATAAAACATAACTCTAGAAATAGTGTATACCTGAGTCTATAAAAGTCTAGCTAAAAGATCAGCTATACCTGAAGGCACTCCTGCACGCACATATAAACCAAATGAGTACTAATTATCTCCAGAGCTCTTAAAGTTTCAGAAATACAACATTCCAGCATTTACCTGGACCAGACAGCTCACTCTGAAGAAAGGACACAGTGAAAGCCTTGCTCTGGTCACTCCAGATGCTGACCAGCCCATGCACAGCTGAAGCCTGAGGACACTGTTCACAGGATCGCTCCATACCTACTCCCCTTGATGTTTGCGACATTTAAAGCTGTCTTTGCTTTCCTGCCCAACCCTCACTAGCTTTTGTTCTTGCCTTAAACTGTGAATGGTTGGTTCCCAAAAATAGCACAATCCATCAAACACTTGACCGAGATTTGATGAGCATCTAAGGCATGTTGGACACTCTCCTAGATCAGATTAACTCTCTCACTCCCTTGCCAGAGTAATGTTACAGAACACACAGGCCTCAATTACACCTCTTCCTAAAAGCAACTTAGGGAAAAACTCTGTAATCAGGTTTAGGGACCTTGGCTAGTGTTCTTGGATTACTGATGACCATGTTTCTTCTTCTAGTTGGGACTTGTCTCCAAAGAGACATATAATGTGGCCAGCAAAGTTTGCTGGGAAACTAAAAGAGGGAGAAATGTGACAGGAAATTTCTCTCCCCAGCCAGTATACTTCAGTTTCTTAATAGTTCTATTGCAATTCTGGTTGCCTCTGTCTCCTAGAAATGACTGGCCATTGTGGTGTATAGCTGGTCACAATGATGTATACTGTAACAACCAATTCCCAATTGACAAGCCCTTCTGCCTGTGTACTTCATGCTTGCTTATCCCATATAAGCCCTAGACCATCAGAAATCAGGGCCTGATACTTTTGTAATTATCTCAATCAGTGTTTATCAGTCTAAATCAATTTGCCACCAAATTCTGGGTGTCATTTAGGTGTTTCTGCTTGCCATTGCAATAAAAAGCTTGCTGAATTCTTACTTGGTTGATATAATCAGAACAGCTATAGGTCAAATAAAAATAAATAAATATAACTACTCTGAATCATTCAGAAAAGAATCACACTCCATTCAATTTTTTCCTAAACTAGATCCAAACATAAATATCATTTAGTTCATATATATATATGAACATATATATATATAGTACTATTTAGTCATCCATTTAGTCTTCCATCCATCCTATAAACTCTGTCTCAGAAAATTCAGCCTAATACAGATGAAAGACTGAATTGAAAATTAATCCCAATGGATTATCTACTGTTTGAAAAGTAGAACTAAGTGACTTAGAAGTTTGTATATATGTAGGAGAGATTATCAGCCCATGTCACTAATTGCAAGAACATAAAAGGAAAAATTTAGAATAGATTACTTAATATCATGGACAAACAGATGAACTTAAAAGGGAAGCATTAATAATATTGCCATGTAGACCACAGGCAGCAGCTTTAAAATTCTTGATTAAATAAGTATATAAAGTGGAAAAGTAAGATGTATATGTAATAAATTAAAGCAAAAGATTTAATCTTATATACTGACTAGGAAAAGTGACAGCCCTCTCATGAAATATAAGTTAAGAATAAAACTAGCCATGAGTTGGATTTTTTGAAGACATAGTTAAAGCATCTTTCTTAAAACGTGAATAATATAAATGACAGAGGATGAATGTTTATCATACTCATTAAGATGCTTTACTAAGTGTTGTAATAAATTATGTCACTTTTTTCATAACAATAATTTCAATCAACAATGCACCACATATGATTGTGGTCCCCTAAGATTATGATAGAGCTGAAAAATTCCTGTCACTCAGTTCCTCATGACCATCATAATGTTAAAACTGAAAGAATTACTTATGGGACCATTGTGACACTGGTGTAAATAAGTTTATGTGGCCCTAAGTTATACCAATCAAATTATAAATGTGTACATGTAATATTCGATACCACTGTTTAATGACTATGTGACTAGTTTATGTATTTACTATATTTTAAACATTATTTTAGAATTTATTCTCTTTTTTAAAACGTTAATACAAAGCAACACTAGGAGAGTTCTTCAGAGCTCTTTCTGAAGATGGCAGTGCTGTGACAGGAACCACATTACCACCCTGGAAGACCTTTCAGGGAGACAGGACATGAAAGTGAAAGTCAGGGATCCTGGGATAATGCATATATTTGTATCTTAATTTTAATGCAAACTTTAAAAGAGGAAAACAATAGCAAAATATGCATTTTAAAAACAGAGATAAGCTTATAGAAAGAGAATATAAAGAAAATACATTTATACACCTATATAATGTGTATTCAAGCTAAGTTATATTACATAAGTCA
Source organism: Hydrochoerus hydrochaeris (assembly GCA_004027455.1). Lineage (NCBI taxonomy): Eukaryota > Metazoa > Chordata > Mammalia > Rodentia > Hydrochaeridae > Hydrochoerus > Hydrochoerus hydrochaeris. The sequence goes on along the minus strand of PVLA01006610.1, from coordinate 38,340 downwards.
AAAAGTTCCCTCTAATACAGAAAGTATAGAAATACATGCAGAGATTCATGCATGCGTAGCTGTTTACACTCTCACTGTTTGACTATCTACTTTGTATGCTTTAATTTTGTAACTTGAGCAACTATTTCTAAGAGGACAATATGTAATTTATTAACCAGTAATTTCTTCTTCTTTTTTTTTTTTTTGAATTCTGTATTACCTCTACCCTTTACATGCTTTTGTTTCTCTTTAAATAATTTTTTTTAAAAGTCAAAAAGATAAAAGCTGGAAGTAAAAAATGTATAAAGAGAAAATGATAGAGTGAATGAAAGTTAATTAATTATGAAAGAAAATTCTGTTTAGATGTTTCTTTTAGCTTGAGTATACTGTGTTCATAAAGTCTAATCTCCTAGGCCTTCACAATCACTCACCATCTGATTACAGACTCACTCAGGGCCACTTCCAATCCCACTGTCTCTGTTTGAAATAAGTGGTCTATACAGACACATGACTGTTACCTTTTGAATCACATTGAGCCTGTAGGTTACCTCTGTTTAGACATCTGTACCAGTTCTGATCATTGTGGAACAATCACCTCTGATGTTCAGTACAGATCGTACTATGGAGGTTTTTAGCCTAGGAACAGCAGGCTATCCAGTGGCAGTGAACCTGTAGCACCCATGCCACAGCTGGCCATTTGTTATCATTCAGAGCTATAAAAGATTCGCCATCCCTAGTGCTATGCAGCCCTGCTGCAGCGTAGGTCTGCTCTCCAGGTTAGTTGGAGTACATCCCATGGTGTTTACCTAATGATGCGTTACCAGCCAGAATCCCTGTTGATAAGGGATACGCGACTATACCTGGTATTAGAAAGAGTGATCTATTAGACTGTCAAGAAGTAAATGGAATCCTTGTATCTGGCCCACACACTGTAGAACTAACTAATCCATGTGTAAAGGAAGAACACACATTAAAGAATGATTGAGTGAGACAAAAAGTGTTCAAAGGTAAAAGGACACGTTGGTGGCACAGATTGTCTGTAAAAGAAGGAAGAAAGAAACTAGAGAAAGGTCTTTCCTCCAACAGGAAAAACGTTAACAAAGGAGACTTGGTCGTGAGGAACAAGTGAGCTCATTCTCCAAACCGTGTTTTTCGGGGTAACTTGGACTGCAGAGGGAGGAGCTCTCTCTATCAGCGGGGTTGGAGTGGTTGTGAATGCCAGCAACACCACAAAGACCTTGCTCTGGGTGAACTGTGTGAAAGGCTCAAAAAGAAATAGATTTCGCAGTAGGATTCAGAGCAATCCTCAAAGGAGATTCGCCTACAACTAGGACAGTAAAATTAAACAGACTTGAATTGTATTTCAGTTTAAAATAAAAATATTGTGTGAGAGAAGTCTACATGCATCCACAGAACTAGCCAAGTCATTGCTTGTGCTTTCTTGAGGGGTAGATGGTTAAGAAGCCCAAAATGAGGAAGAAGAACAACATATCAAAAGAGGAAGCATAGCTTCAGGGGAACCGGCAGAACTGGAAGGAAGGACACAGCGAGTGGGGTGGGATTGATGGGAAGCAAAGCTGAGCACTGCAGGAAAACAGTGTGTCCCAGAAAGAAGAGGCTGTGCCCGCAGCTGGGCAGGCTGGAGGAGGAAGGGAAAAGTCAGGACACTGCTTCAGTGGAGCTAGAGCAGAGGGAGGTGAAATAAAGAGTAGAGAGAATTAGTCAAGTAGGAAAATGAGTGAAAAGCAGAGAGACAGGACAACATCAGAGGACAGCTGTGAGGACAGGCAGGGAGTATAGACAGGAGGTTTTCTACAAAGATATGCAGAAGAAACAGGTGCTTTTTACACTCAATTTTTTTCTAATTTAAAAATAAGAATGGAAAAAGAAAAGCAAAAAAAGAATAATTGCTACTACGTGTTTATGAAGCATTATTCACTTTCTTTAGCATTTTGCACAGCAAATTTTAAAATATCTCATTTATTTATATTCTCTTGATACAATTATATATACATTAACTATTCTTATTGAATACTGTATGTTTTCCTGAAATCAAATCAAAGCTAAAAGATAAGCAAGGTCAAAATTAGGAGACAGATGATAGGAAACAGGGATGCATGCCTTCTGCAAAAGGGATGGGACCAAGAAGGGAAGAGAGGGGAGCTGCGGGGAGGCCGAGGGAACCGAAAGGCGTGAAGCTGTGGTGTGTGCACGTACCCGTTCCCCATGAGCAACGCGATCATTAAATACTGCAAACACATGGTAATAAAAATCAAATATTTTTGAAACAATAAAAATTCAAAAATAAATTATGCATTAATTTTTTAAATGTCAGCATCTATTAACACTACTTGTTTAACAAATAATATCTCAAAGTTGAATGGCTTTTCTCCATAGAATTTTATTACAAAATTGATTATTCACATAGGAGTTCAGCATATTTATCCAAAAAGCAGGAACTTTTCCTCCATGGTTACTCAGGAACCTCTGTCAGAGACCCTAGTAATCCTGTGTCTCTTCATTGCCTACAACTTGTAGATAAAAATAATTGAAAGAAAGTGCCACTTTAATGATTCGGCCTGCGGACCAATGCGTGGGTTTTCCCCTAGAGGAAGGAAAATGGGGCGGGGGCAGGGTGAAGAGAGAGAGACGGAGGCAAGTTGAAGTTTTCCAATCAAACCTCGTTTATTGAACAATGTTCCTGGCTTATAAAGAAGCAGAGGCAGGAAGTTACGGATGGGTCACTGTCATTTCTTGGGTGGGGCGAAAGGATCCTGGGAAATGTAGGCCGACGCACTGGATGCCCACAGGAGGGAGAGATGGAGCGGCAGCCATGAAGCTATCATGCTGCTCCCTACACTTTAAATGCCTGGGACCAGAGGTTATAAATATCGCTCAACTTTGTATAACATTTACCAGCACTAGTCACAGGACCACCTACATGGTGGTGCTGGGAGTAGAAATTGATAGAGAAATTTGGGAAAATTTGTTATTTATCACTGACATAAGGAAAATAAAAGCTAGGAGTCGGAGAGATGACCTCTTTTTCACATTGTCAAATATAAGAGTTACATTCTATTCCCAGTAAAAATAGACCTTACATCCTTACATTAATGGCAAGTTAAAATTATTCCACTTCCTGTTGAAATGTCTAAATTATGCAGGATTTTCTTTTACTGAAACCTGGTATCAGTTTTAGCAGGAAGCTTTGAGCTTTCCCATCGGCAATAAATAAGAAGCAATAGTAAAAATCTGTTATTATCTGGGGATTCCAGCTTTCAGAGATGGAACCAAATGCTTGCTCAGATATCTTGAACTAAGTGAAGATATAGAGAAAAATAGGAAGTTACTATAATCCAAATACTGGTCCATCTCACAATCTGGAAAGTTATATTTGTAATCCCATAGAAATGTTGTTGGAATTCCAGTGAGTTAATTCCAATCTATCACCTCTAATGCTACCCACAGCAAGAATAGAGACACTAAGACATATTCAAAGTTACGGGCAGCCAAGGGGTCCCAAATCCAATCCAGGTGAGGATCTATAGACAAAGACCTTGATGCAAGCAAGGCCTCCTCTAAAATTTATTACCTCATGAAGAAGGGAGTGGCTTGAGGATGAGTGACAGTGAAGACCTCATGAGCAATTATATGAGCAAGGTGAGCTGAACTGGCCAGGTGGAGCGCATGCATCTCTGCAATGTGCAGGGAGAAAAATGCAGAAGGACAAGGTCTGCACAACCTAATTAGGGTAGCATTTGAATGTTTTTAGGGGGCTGTTGCTTCAGTTTCTCATGTGTAAACTTTTGGGTCCTAGGAAGTCATAGCCTCTTAAATTGAGGCTCATACCCAGTTGACATTCCTGGAGCTATATGGCTCTGCCATCCCTCTGTGTTCAATTGTTTATGGGGAACACAATGTGAGGAAACAAAGTGTTGGTTGGTCTCCAAGATTACGTATCAGTACCTCAGCCAGTCTTATTTGCATTGCTTAAAGCCAATAGAAGTTAAAAGAAAATAGCTTAGCCAGCTTTGTACATACTGGTACATGGAGATAGGATTAAGTTTAATTAATGCTGAGGTAATAGTTTGCATTCAAGGAGAGTGGTCCATTAGGTCTTCTATAGAAAGCCACTAGTTAAAATACTTCTAACTTGGATATGTCTTGATGTAGTCATATTAACATATTAATGAAATTTTTAAATGTAATAGTTTCTTCACATCCTCACTAGCATTCATGTTTCATGATTTTTAAAATTTACTCTTTCCAAGAGATATGTAATAATGGCTTATGACTCTAATTTTTAGTTCTTTTTAAAATTTTCAGTTTTTTGAACCGGGCATAGTGGCTCATGCCCATAATCCCAGCATTCGTGAGGCTGAGGCAGGAGGATCGTTGTGAGTTCAAGACCAGCCTGGGTTACGAAGTGAGCTCAAGGCCAGCCTGAACTGAATAGCAAGAACCTGTCTCAAAAAGACAAAATTTTTTTTTAATATTAATAGTACATGTTTGCATTCATTGTGAGAAGTTGGTACATGTAGCAAACACATCTTCAATCTTTCTATACCATTCCTTCTTCTCTCCCTTCTCCCTCCATCTCCTAGTCTTAAGTGGTTAATGATATTAACATGCTTAAAGAATTTTATGGCTTCTTTCATGTGCAACACCTTTTTCAAATTCTTCCCACAGATCAGTTTGAAATCCTCTGAAGCTTATGGTCAGTTGTAGTCACAACTACCCCTTTCTTGACATCAATTTTCTATTGTAGCTACCTTTTTTATTTGTGCATCAAATTACCCAATATCCAGAATTTAAAGGAGTTAATCTCCTTTGACTATTTTCTAATTGTATTGTTTTTAATTGTAAGAATTGTTTATGTGTTCTACTTAGAAGTTATTTTTAACTCCTGGGTATGCAGTTTGCAAACATTTTCTCAGTCTGTAATTTATCTTTTCATTCTTTTAAGGTTTTTCACAGATAGAATTTTTTAAAACTTTCTGAGTTTTTATTTTTAATCTTCCTTATCTAGATTATGCTTTATAAACAAGTCTGCAAACTCTTTGCCCCTTTCTAAGTTTCAAAGATTTTAACCAGTTTTTTAAATAAGTTTTGTGATGTTGGACCTCGGGGCGCTGGGAAAACAGTCAGCCGCCAGCATGCTGCTCTGGTAAGTGGCTGTGGCTTGGCAAGCCCCGGCCCCCCCAGGGTGAGAACCATATCAGTGTTTCCTGAGATCCGCGACACGCCTAATTGGACTTGGAGCGCTGGGAAAACGGGCAGCCAGTCCACCCCTCTGGTGGGCGGCTGTGAGCCTACCGGGGTGCGGGCTAAGAGTCAAACACCACCACCACCACCACCCCCGCCCCGCTAGCAAATGAGAGCCGGAGATCTGATCATGTCTTGCAAGTTTGACTCTATGCGATATAGCAAATAAGGGGGATTTTCTTCTGCCATCTCTTTTTTGCTCTATTTTGATCAATGGTATTGCTCTATTCGATATTCTGTTCTTGTAATTTCAGTATTTCCTTTGATATTGCTCTGCCTGATTGAAGGAAGAACTACTGTGAAGAAAACCAGATGTACTATTGTGCCTATTGCTGTTGTCCCGATGGCCTGCTGTGAGGTTCTGTGTCAGTTTCACTGCACTGCCTCAGTTGGCTATGTCCTGTCCTGTTCTGCTGTATTTTACTGCCTTCAAAATAAATAAATAAATAAATAAATAAAAATAATAAATAAGAAAAAATTAAAAAGTAAATAATAACAACAAAACAGATCAGCAAGGTACTGAGCAACCTGAAACATGACATAACTAAACAGATAATGGACTTAAAAAGCAAAAGGAGGAAAAGCAGGTGCTCTAAAGGATATAACTGCACGTATATTTAAGGGTGTAGGAATGATAACTATGTGGCTAAGTTTTTGTTGGATCAGAGAATGGAGCTGTTTGCAGCCTCACTGTTTGAATGTCCACTTTGTATGCTTTGATTGTGTAACTTGAACAACTACATCCAGGAAGACAATATGTAATGTATCAACTAGTGATTTCTTGCTGTTCATTTTTTTAAAATTCTCTATTGTTTCTATCTTTTTTTCTGTTTTGCTTTATTTTTCTCCTCTCTTTAAATAAAAATTTTTAAAAAGCAAAAAATAAATAAATAAATAAGTTTTGTAGTTTTATGCTCCACATTTATGTTCCTGATCTACCTTAAGATTGTGTGTGTGTGTGTGTGTGTGTGTGTGTGTGTGTGTGTGAGAGAGAGAGACTTGGACTAAATTTCCTCCTATGGAGGATGTCTGATTGCATCAGGACCATTTATTGAAACAGTCACCCCTGCTCTACTAAATTGCTTCTGTCAAAAATTTACTGGGAGAAAGACCTGTAACTTGGTGGTAGAGTAATTTCCTAATATACATGAAAGCCTATGTTTGATCCCTTACACTGCCAAAAAGAAAAAGAAAAATTTATAAGGCATAGTCATCATAGATATATTTCAAGAGGCTCTAATCAGTTTTACTCATCTCTGTGTGAATATATTTCAAGATGTTGAAATCTGTTTTATCTGTCTATGTGTGTAGTTCTTCAGTGTCGCTACCCTGTCTTCATTATTGTGGCCGTGTAGAAACTTAGGAATACTAATGCCCCCTATTTTACATTCCAAGTTCAAAATAGATTTTCACTTCGTATAATCTTTCCTTTTCCATGTGAAATTTATGATAACATATTTGTATCTAGAATAAAACCTGCAGAGAGGTCAGTAGAAGTCAATAGAAATTGGATTAAACTTAAAGATTTTTAAAAACCGATGCCTTTAGAATTTTCTAAACTGTGTGTTTCTAAATACATACAGCATGTGCCTAAAAGTACTTCTTCTTTTCAAATTCTTTCATCAATATTTTTTTTTTGTCTTTTTAAAAAATTTTTATTTAAAGAGGAAAAAAAAGCACGTAAAGGGTAGAGATAATACAGAATTTCAGAGAAAAGATAAACAATAAGAAATCACAAGTTGATAAATTACATATTGTCCTCTTAGAAATAGTTGTTCAAGTTACAAAATTAAAGCATACAAAGTGGATCGTTAAACAGTGAGAGTGTAAATGGCTATGCATACATGAGTCTCTACATGTATTTCTATCCTTTCTGTATTAGAGGGAAAAACAAAACATAGCAAGACAAAACAGAACAAATTCCTATAAAAATATGAAACCAAAGAGTCATATAAAACCACAGTACAAGGTGATCTACAATGATTGCTGTATTGTTTATTATCTTCAATAGAATTGCCTATATCATCAGGCATAAATGAATATAGCAGTATAATTGAATATAGCAGTACATAACAATATTAGTAAAAAATAAAACATTGTAGACAATATAAAACTTCAAAGGCAGGTAATAATCAAACCAGAGTGGATATTCTAGTGAATCTTGTCATCTTAAGTGCAGTTGCCTATACTCTCA
>PVLA01006610.1:0-30802 GCA_004027455.1 Hydrochoerus hydrochaeris | reverse complement strand
CAAGCCAATAAACCAGATTCAATGATGATCAGTCACGGTAAAACAGTGTAGGTTTTACAGAGCTTTAGATTGACTTAATAGGAAATTAAGGATGATTACCGTACTATATCTTATTATTTTATTTTCAGGATTACTGTTTGTACCCTCAAATCTAGTACAGGTAGAATGACTGGAACAGAATATAATCCATCTAAGCAGAGTAGTGTGAGTAATGTGGGTTTTTAAATCCTGGTGCACCATTAACAATATAGTGTATCAAGGCCAGCTATGTTAGAGATTATAGCCAACCTTCTCTGCCTCATTTCTGCTATGCTATTTTTCTGCCTGTTTGTCTACTTTTCTCCTTCATTCTACTGCCTGCCCCACTCATTGAGGCCTTTCTGCCACTGTTCCTAAAATCCTGGTATTTTTTTTCTCTCTCTCTAGAATGTCCTTCAGTATTCTCAGTAGGGCTGGATTGTTGGTCACAAACTCCCCCAGTTCCTCTTTGTCATGGAAGCATCTTGTTTCTCCATTAATTTCTAGTGACAACTTTGCAGGGTACGTCAATCTGGGCTGGAGGTTATTTTCTTTCAGGGCTTGGAATATTTCACTCCAAGCTCTTCTTGATCTGATGGTCTGTGTGGAGAAGTCAGCCGTGATTCTGATGGGCTTACCTTTATAGGTAATCTGTTTCTTTTCTCTGATGGCTTTTAATATTCTGTTTTTATATTGAATTTCTGGTATCTTGATTATTATATGTCTGGGTGTAGCTCTGTTTTGGTTGTAGGTGGCTGGGGTTCTGTATGCCTCACATAACCAAATGTCATTTTCTTTTCCCATGCTTGGGAAATTTTCCTTAATTATTCCCGTGAATAGCCCTTGTAATTCGCCTGTATGTATTCCTGCTTCTTTGTTATTCTTAAATTGTAGATTCTCTTATCATCTTCTAGCCTCTGTATTGTTACTGCCTGTTTCCTTGTTATTTTAAAGAGATCTTTCCTTTCATAATCACATATTGCAAACTTGTCTTCAAGTTTTGATAGTCTATCCTTAGTTTCCTTTAAGGAGTTTTGCCAGCTTTCAATGGAATTTTTAATTTCCGGGTAGTCTCTTTGAATCTGCTTCATGTATTCTATATTTTCTTTATATTCTTTATCGAATGTTTCTCTCCTTTTTTTGTGTTCCTCCCTTCTACCGTCTGTATCTTCCTGAGAGATGCTCCCTGAGAGCATTGCTTTTATTACTTTACTCATATCTTGCTTTACCTGATTTAATATTTCAGATTTGAGCTCATCTACAAGGTCCCAAAGATATCTCTTAATGTCCATTGAAGCCATGCCTGCTGTTGCGTATTTGCTGCCCTCAGTCTCCCTTGTTTTTCCCTCTCCTGGATCAGTGTTCTCAGGGTTCTGGGCTGGGGGCCTCTTCCTGCCTCTTTCTCCTGTCATGGTCCTGGCTTCCTCCACACAGGTCACATTGCAGGTCCCAGCCCCCTTTCCTTTTGTCCACGCCATTTGGGAGGGTCCTCCACCCTCTCCTGACTGCTCTTAACACTGAGGTGCAAGCAGCAGCTGCCTAAGCCTGCCCCTCCCCACCGGGTCAACCAAACTACAGAGGCCTTCCCCCGATTAGTGCTTGCTAGGCTCAGGAAATCGATTTGGGACGGCTCATTGGGTCCCAGCCAGGGGCACGGCCCAGTCCAAGCAAATCCCACAAATCTGCTTTGGGGAGGGAGAAACCAACTGAAGTCACTGTTGCTCCCAGTTCAGACTTCTCCTGCCAGATTCCAACATGTCGCCCATTCGATCGAGCCCTTCCCGTGGGGGTGGTGGTGTCCCAATCCCAGCACTGACCGTGGATTAATGAAAGTCCCTTTGCCAGCTCCGCTCTCTGTCGGGCTCACCAACTCCCATCTTCAGTGCTGCTCTGCTTCCCGTGAGTCGTGGTGGGAACAAGTTTGGGTGGCTCTGCCAGCTGTGGTGTATTCAGGCTGGTGCAAATTCAGTCCACTGCAAAATTGGGTCACAGCAAAAACACTGTGTCCAGCTGTTCCAGTTGTAGTCCCAAGGTATTTGACGAGCTTTTTATGTTTTAATTTCTTTCTGTGTCAAGAGGATCCATCTCCCTCTGTCTGGGTCTCTCCAGGGTGTTTTATTCTGGCCTATGAGTTGTTTCTCCCGGGAGGCTCTGTTTATTGTTGCACACTGATCGGCTATCTTGTCTTCCTCTTTCATCAATATTTTGTTATTGACATCCTACAGATCCTTTACATGTTTTCTCAGATTTAAGTGTAAGAATTTCATTTCTCTACAGTAGTTGCAAACAATATTTTCTCAAACTGTTTCTACATGTCAGCATAAAAAAATGCAATTAAGATTTGCTCATCTGTCCTGCACCCTGGGGAATGCTCCTGGTGTTGTTCCTTACTCGATTTCACTGTAATCAAAGAGAACATTCTTCATGGCTTTAATTCTATTAGGTTTATAAAATTGTTTATTATCTGGGGTACCATCTATTTCTATGAATATTCCACTAGAACTTGACAAGACTCATATTCTGCTGCTGAATAGAACATTCCATAAGAGTCTATTTGTTCTAGAAGCATTTTATAATGGTTGTTTAAACGCCTGGCCAGACAATTCCAACACCTATTTCATCTTGATATTGTCACCTTGGTCATTATTTTTCATGAAAGTCGTGGGTATTTTTTGGTTCTGAATATGTCTGATGATTTTAATTTTATCCTGAAAATTTTGAATATTATTCCAGTAAACTCTTGATCCTATCCAAATCTTTGATTCGGGGGCAGGCAGGCAGTAGCCCTGCTGAAGTGCTTAGGATGTAGAGCGTGGTTTCTTTCTGTGGACTTCAGTGCTGAGGACAGTTACCTCTGCTGGTCTGCTTGGTTTTTCTGCAGTTCCTTGGATACCTGTCCCTCTACTGAGCTGCCTGTGGAGGAAGAAGTCACTTCCCTGAGCCACCTTGCAACCCTGAGCAACTTTCTGGGTAGGTACAAAAGTTGTAGAGGCAGAGGACAAAGAGGCCCAGGGCTTCACACGGGGCACCTAGGCAGGCAGGGCAGCGCTCCTGTTATCCTGTACAGAGTAGGGGCAGAAAGGGCCTGAGCTTTCCCCCATGCTCCTTTCCACACCTTTGTTCGTTTTGCTGCAGGAGCACACATCCCAGAAGACGTCCTGCGTTGCTCAGGTTGAGCAGTGGGTGAGGCTTTCACTACAGTATCCCCACTGGGCTTCTCCTTGCCCAGGACTGTGTCGGAAGGGACGGCTTTTTTATTCTTGTGTATCCTGTTGGCAGTTTCAGGTTTCACACTTCTCAGGGTAGATGGAGACAGAAGAGACACAGGACCTTCATCCTGATATGGTTCCTACAGTCCTGTGCCCACTAACCTCTTCAGAGTCCATGTTGTCTTTCTCAGAGTCCTTCATCCTCATTTCTATGATATTTAGTTGTATATAGAGGGAAAAAGTAGAGAAATGTAAATCAATGTCATCTTATTTCAGAACTGCAAGTCCTTATACACTTGCCTTCCAAACCAGCAAATCCTCTTTGGGGAATTTACCTTAAAAGTATACCTGCTATGAAAGGGGATAGGGGAATATGTTTCATTCATTGTGATATTTCTTGTATTTTAAATGCAGTGAAAATTATGGATGTCCATGCATAGTACATTAGATGAATTAAGTGCTGAACACCCTGAGATGTTAGTCAGTAACAGTAACAAATTAAAACAATGGGACCAGGGATTTAGCTCAGCGGCATAAGTGCCTGCCTGGCAAGTGTGAGGTTGTGAGTTCCCCAGCACCAAAAAAAAAAAAAAAAAAAAAGTTAAAACAATGAAAATATGAGGACAGACATAACCATTTTCCAGAAAAAAACTAACCAAAAAAGTCAAGACATCAAGAAATATAAATACAATCCTCTGCCTTTTACAAGCAATGAAAAAGTAATAGATAACAAGATATAGATATATAAAGATGGACTTACAGATCAGATATAGACATATAAATATATATTTTTCCAAAATAAATAAACCAGAAAATAGTGGTTTGGCCATTAGGCACAACTGCAAGTGGACTGGGAAGAGATTGTGAAAAGATGGAAATGCTGTCTTTCTTTCCATGTAGATTTGCATTTGAAACACTAATATTTTAAATTTTAAAAATGAAATGAAGATAGGTTAAAAAGTCACACGAACAAATGAACCTAATAGGACATCAAAACAGACAGACAAACACACAAAGCTTCCCTGTGACGAAACCAACAGGTTTATAATGGTGTATATATTTCCTTTGTGCAGTTTCATTCCTGAGACTATAAACAAAGAGAAATAAGTTTTGTGCCTGAAATCTGTTAGGTTCAGAATCATCTTGTGTTCTGGAATATTACAATGTCTTCAAAGAAGTATTTGACCCCTTGTCTTTTAATGTCCATAGTTTTCTAATGTCACTATTTTATCCTTTTCTGAGGTAAGTTTGAAGTCTGTTTCTGAGGTAAACTTAAAGCTATCACCAATAGTTTAACAGAAGACACATTAGATTTGACCGATAAAATTATGCATGAAAAAGTATTGTTAGACACTTACTGTTATCTAAGAAAAAATATTGTCAATCTTACAAGTGTTCAATTGATTAAATGATATCAAAATTCTGAATAAATTAGAACTCACTAGCAATTGGCAGGAAATCTGCTGCTGCCTATGTTTTTACTTAATTCATGGAAATTAAATTTTATTTTACAAATTGTTAAACTAATAGGCAGTAAGGAAAACTAATGAATGTAAAGAAAATTTTTTAAAATTCCCAAATGTAACCATTCTGAACAGAGCAATTAACTTAGATCTGAAAATTGAGATGTACTATGTTGGTTTAACTATATTTCACTGACACTATCTTTTCACTTAATATTACAGCTTGGATGTGATACATCTTCCATGACTCATGTGCCCGTGATACAACAGCGTTCAGAGCTGAGGGGACCTCTAACCTCATCAGTGGATTCACCTATTGATAGATGTATGATCTGATGGAAATGTGAAAGGTGGTGCTTAATCAAGGGGAGGAAATCAGAAGAGCATGATTTTAGGAACTATATCTTGTCCTGAGTGCTCTGTCTGTCTGTCTGACCTTTCCTGCCTACCATGAATGAACATCTTTGTTCCACTCTGCCCTCCTGCCATAATTCTACCTTCCACAATGGATCTAGCTGACCATGAACCGAAGCTTCTGAAATCTTGAGCCAAAATAAAACTTTCATCCTTTTAAGTTTTTATTCTCAGTTATTTTGTTGTAGCAAGGGAAAGCTAATATATTTGCTAAGGACAAATGCAATCAAATATCTTCAGGTCTGTGATATACAAGGCAGTGTGCTAAGATACTGAGTTATGGAAGATGCATGAAAGAATAGAAACTGGAAGCATTTTCTGGCTAAGCTACAACTCATACCTCATCCTCAACTGAGCAAACACAAGGGAACTCTCTCACCTGACCTATTTCCACCTGGTTCTGGAATGCCTGTCTCCAGTGTTAAATAAGCTACATGAACAACAATCAGGTCCAGCTCATGCTCTTACCTAGTAAGTACCTCCTTCCTCTGGTGACTGCACTGTCTGAAATACGCAGAGCAATATCCATTCTCTCAACTTAAGCAACTGTTTAATAATTTTCTCAAAAAATTTTCTCAAGAATATTGTTTGATTCTTTTAAGTCAACCTTAATTTTCACTTTCAGTTTTGCTAACCTACTACACTTCGTTTGTGCTTGTTAAGTGGAGAATTCATGAAAGAAGGAAAGAATGCTTTTCTTTGAGAACTAATGGAAATTTACACTTTTTATTGTGTTAGATTAATGAAGCAAGAAGTTGCTTAAAAGATAAACCTGTGCTCTGTAGTGTTAATATTTTGTGAAAGAATAAAAGAGTGTCAATAAAATATTGTAATTTTTAAAATTTCTTCATCATGTTAATTAGGCCTAAACCTCCTTTCCCCACTGCCACAGTTCCATGCACTAAGGTAATTTTTCCTTAAGGCTTCCTAGCATTGCTTATTTGCTTAGTTCTCTCTGTATAATAATCAAATGCAAACTTGAGTAATCGACTTAAAGTTCATTGACACATCAGATTGCTATCTTTCGTCAGTATTTGCATTGTTAACCAATACATGGTGCAACATTTCAAGAACAATCTTTTTATCTTGTTTACCTCAGAAAGCCAGTGTCACAGCAGAAATGAAGCCTTTCTCAGTAAATGTCTGTTGAATGAAGGCTGAGGTTTGGGCACTTGTGGGCAACTCATTGCAAGGAGAATAAATGCACAGCACATCCCCGCAGGGAGCCACAGAACCGGGTTTGTGGGAGCTCCTGTTCACCCCCACAATGAGCACATAATTCCCAGTGTGAGGATTTTACACCCGCTGTTTTCTGTGCATCGCTCCTGCATTCGCCTTCTCTTCTGCCTGTGGCTGCTGCCGCCATGCCCATACCTGCTTTCCCTGGGTACGAGGTAAGAGCCTGGCATCTGTCATGTCTGTGACTCCCAGCCACTCCACTGTGAGTTTAATGTTCTGTTGCTACCTGGGCCTCCTGCAGGTATCCACTTAGCACACAGGTTTATGTAATCAGATTAGCAAAAGAAATTTCTACTTATTTCTGCATCTTTGATAGGTGATAGGTAAATTCTTCTCACTTCTACTTCTTGGTCTAGAGATGTCTTTCATAATATTCCTCATTAGTCCTATGGAAATCAAGTACCCATACTTTTATCTCTTTTTGTATTACTTTTTTCCACCTTTCCTTTGTTTACCCTTCTTTTTCTTTTATTTTGTAACCCCAAGAACCTGATAGATATACAAGAAGCTTCAGCTCAAAATCTGCTCATGTGGAATTTGGATAAATGAGTCTCACATACAAATCTAAGCTTGGAAGAGAGCTAAAGTCCTGAGTACCTCAAAAATTGTCTTCCAACATCTATTTAGAATTGCTTTGTTTATCATTTTGTTTTTTAAATTGTACCCATTGAACATTGGTTTGAATCAACAGTTTTCTTTAAATAAAAGTACTGTGGTAAAAAGACAAGCAATTTATTAAAGTTAATATAAAGACAGACTAACAGAAGACAAAGATAGAAATAAAGTTGAAAGAAAGTAAGTCTTCCTAAATATTCTAGTGAAGAATAGCTGATTGCATTATTCATTTGGAAGACAATTAGCAAAGGTAATACTCTATTATCTTTGGCGTGGCCTTCTTATGTCCGCCCAATCACTGCTTAACAAGGGAGGGTTGGCTGGTAGAGATGTTGAAAAAATAACACATATCACATCATCACTTCTTTATAAAGTCGTCTCATTATGATCACTGTCTCTGTCTCATGCATCATGGCCTTCAGTCCTTCGTGGGCCTGTCTCCTGGTTGGCTGTATTTCTGCATCTTTAGCAGTATCTTCCAAGATTTCTGATGAGTATCCCCCTCTGTGGAAGAAGAGCCCTGGTCAGTTCAGTGATTATAAAGTAGAAAATGGAAAGTACATCATTGATATCTGGAATTATTCTGAGAGACTGGGAATGTATAAAATTTTAGTGAACAAGTCAGCCAAACATTTTGAAAAATTTGCTCCAGAAAATGAGCAGAATCTTTTATGGGGGTTGCCTGCACATCATGGATGGCAATATAGTACAGGTAAGAGTGACTTTTTTCATCATTGTGATAGTTTGATTTAACTGTAAAATTTTAGGTAGTAATACCTTGTATATAAAAACGTCTTTTGTTTTTTGATTATTGATTATTAATTTTATTGTTAATCATTTATTATTAATCAAAACATAATTTTGATTATTTTGTAAGTTGACTGTATATTAATTTTATTACTAATATTATTAATTATTTATCATTAATATTATTAATCAAAATATAATTTTGATTATTTTGTAAGTTGATTATTTTTCTCTTCCTTCTACAACCAGTTTCCTTTCCACTTATTTTTTATACTTCCTCTGTTATTTTTCACTTTATTCTTCACTAACTTTCCCTTTTCAAGCATTAATGGAATCTTCCATGTACACTGATTTTCTACAAGCACTGTGAAATAAAACTGTGTCATGAAAATTTTTTTATATATTCATTATACAGCAGGAGCAATACTGTGCTCATATATTCATATATATGGCTATTAAGCACTTGAAATAGCCAATACTTGGCAGAACTAAATTCCTTATTGTGTTTAATTTGTACTCATTTAAATTCTTTTCTTTTTTATCTTAAAGAGAATAAAACAAAAGAGGACAGAATTAAGCAGATCAGAACAGAACAATGTAAGCAACACTGCACTTCACAACAAGACAATTGGATATCAACAGTAGCTACCATAATGTCTCTTTCTTTGAAATAGTTGAGCATAGCTTCACATACAATAATATCAAACATAACAAAATAGAATAAAACCATTCAAGAGAATGAAAATATTACAAGGCATTCTGAACCAAATAACAGAAAATGAACAATGGCTACTATATCTCACTTTCCATAAAAATTTGTTTATATTATTACACATATTAAAATGCAATAAGACACAACATGATAGAACCAATGGTAATAGAAGAACAAAAGCATGTTAGGACTTCAAAACAAGATGATATTAAATCAGCAATGGCTGTCATAATGTCTTGTTTTCTTCAAAGTAGCTGTTCATACCATCACACATCATAGGATTAAACAAAACAGAATAAAACCATTCCAACCAATGAATGAAAACATTACAAGTCTTCAAAGCAATATAATGGGAATCCTTGATTACCATAGAATCTTACGTACTTTTACCTTTTCTTCTTAATATAAGAAATGGTAAAAGTACATAAGAAACGGTAAAAGTACTCATTTAAATTTAAATAACCACCAGTGACTAGTGAAGGCCACATTCAAGGATATGCACATATTACCAAAATGGTAACGGTGGTTGTCTGGGTTGGAAACTAAATTGGCGGACTTGGGCTGTGTGAGACTTGTGTGGTAAGCAGGAGAAAATTAGGACCAATTTGAGAGATGTCTTCAATGAGAGCCTGGGGATTTGGATTGGGCCCTTCAGTGATAAGGATTTAGTGTCTTCATGATACTCAAGCACATTGCATGTTTGCTTTTTGCATTGTGAGTTTTCCACTTTACTAGAAAGGTAATATACAATAAGCTATACACTTTGAATGTTATTCGATAGGTTTTAAAGTATGTATATAGCCCTGAATCTGTCACCACAGACAATGACTATATGAATATGTTTTTTAAGTCCTCCCTTTGTTTCACTGTCTTGGGGAATTTTCCTAGCACCTATGCCCAATCCCCCTGCTCCAGCCCCCCTCACCACCATCCCTCCCACTTTCAAGAGGACCCACAAATCTTTTCCTATCACTGCATACTAGACTGCATCATTCAGGATTTTCATTTGCACAGCTATGTACTGTTTTGTGACTATTTCAATTGTTGTGAATATTTTTAGTTCATCTGGGGTTAATCATAATGTTATTATATTATAATTAAGCACCCTTATAATTACAGGAATATGTACAATAAGTCATGTGTCAATATTTTGTTAATTTTATTTTCATGTGTTAATAGTTCATCTTTTTTATTTAGCAGAAATTTTAATTGGGAAAATGTTCGAACTAGAAAGAAATCTAGAAATCTGAGAAAAGAAATAGGGGATTAATTGTATTAGATGTCCAAGAGCTTGAGCCAGAGTTTGTGCCTTGCCTCCAAAGATTCACAACATTTAGGAAGGAAAGTTAGAAAAAAAAGTAGACATTAAAATCCCTAAACCATAGGATTCTAAGTACATGTGAAAATACTGTGTTAGAAAGATCTTGGAATAGAATAGACTTGAAGAGCATCTTTTAAATCTTTAGAAATTTTGGTGAATCAAAATAGAAGCAACACATCAAGAAAGATACAATAAGCTGAAGAAAAGAGTTTGGACCTAAGGTGGCACAAATGAGAAATAAAAAGAGAGAATGGAAAAGATATTGTAAAAAATATGAAAAACTTAGGCTGTAGATATAACATAGGTGGTAATAGAAGAAATTCAGGGCCAGAATTTGTATTTGACCTGCAATAAAGATTAACTTTCCTCTTGAAAAACTGGTAGGGGAAAAAAGACAGGTTTTGGTCAAATTCATTAAGAACAATATATTTAATGTCTTTTTTTTCTAACTTTCCTTCCTAAATGTTGTGAACCTTTGGAGGGAAGGCATGAAAAGAAAAAATTTTTCCAAGAGTAAAACAACAGTAAATGGTCAGATGGTGGCTATAACAGGGTCAAAGGTTAACTAAAAAGAGGGAAACTTGCTTAAGATACAAAGAAGCATACTTAAAAAAAAAAAATAGAGAAGGAACCCAAGAAGTTGACAAAGCATTCTTGCTTGGCTCTCAAGCTCAAGAGCTCAGCTGGAGGCATCTCAGCAGAAGGTGGCTTGGAATTCCAGTAGAGGGCGCTATGGGCATTTGAAAGCCACAGAAGTAGCCGGAGTGAGGATTTAGGGCACAGAGTATGAAAGGCATCAACATAAGGGAGTTGTTAAATTGTCATAACAGGCAAACATTCTCAGAAAGTGAACGGGCTCAAAAGGAGAGATTCAAACCCTGGTGAGAAGGCAGGGTGGCCTAGGCAGGAGGATCACAAGTTTGAGCTCAGTGTGACAGGTGACAATTTAGCAACTTAGGACACTGTATTGCAAAATAAAAAAGAAAATAAAAAGGTGGAAGAAGGATATCTAAGGACATAGATCGCTGTGAAGGCCCTGTGTTCAGTTCCCAGTACTGGGGAAACAATCAAAACTGCATTACTTATATCTCCTACTTATTTTCCTGTTGCTGAAACAAAATACCCAACACTCACAAATTAAAGGAGGAAAGGTTTATTTTGGCTCAGTTTGTAGAGGTTTCAGTCCATAGTCAGGCGGCTCCAAGGCAGAGCAGCCTGGCAGAGGAACAACACAGAGGAGAAACAGTCGATGGCATGGCAGGCAGAGTGTAAGGCAAAGGCCACAGCAAGAGGAGAGACACATGCAGCCCTAAACCCATCAGTGGACTATCCAGTCCACACACCTAATTGTATTAGGTGTCCAAGAGCTCGAGGCAGAGTTCATGCCTTCGCTCCAAAAGTTCACAATATTTAGGAAGGAAAGTTAGAAGAAAAAAAAAGAAGACATTAAAATCTCTGAACCCTAAGATTCTGAACCATAAGATTCATATGGTCCAGTACCACACACCAGTGATCCATGATCCAATCATACCCAAAAGCCCTATCTACGAACACCTGAGACTTTAGGGAACATCTATATGTAAGCTATAGCTCTATAATTTACACATAAAAAGCTATCATGTGTATGTTGACATGTGTCCATCCTGAATCATATATCAGCATTTCAGTTTTATTGCTTAGTAGAAATTTTACTTGGAAAAATATCTGAACTGGAGAGAAATTCTTGGGAGTTGAAACAGGCTAAGAAAGTTCTGTCAAAAAAAGAAAAATAACTGCAACACAAGACCGAATCTAAGAACTATGAAACCATGCTGCACATCTTTGAATATTAATTTAAATTAAGAATGATTTTGAGAATTACCAGCATAACTCTCCAGATCCTTCTTCCTGATTAACCTGAGAGGAAGTAGGTCCGGAAGGACCAAGAGATAACCTAGCATGAGAAAGTAGAGGGGAAACCAAGCAGGTTCACAGGAACAGACAGGTCCAGTTGGGAGAAAGACCAGCACAGTGTAGGTGGCAGAATGGGAAAGGAGAAACCCTAATTCTGGAAGATAAAGAGTTGTTTAAGGAGAAAACAAGGGTATCTACACAAAAGATGAGTGGACAAGAGGGGCAAGAAAAGGTTCAAAACACCCTTTGAGGGAAGCTAGAAAAAAGAGATGGTGAACTGTGGTAGAGAGAATAAGCCACCTGTGGCAATAGTTCCAACTGAAAGAGAAGTGGGCATTGAGTCAAAAGATAGCTGAAGAAATACACTGGGAGGACATTCAGAAGATAAAACAGATAAAATCTGACAGCCAGAAAGGGAAGCCTGGTGAGGAAGAGACAAGGAGGGTTTTGAAGGAGATGAGTTAGAATAATTACTAAATAATGACTAAAGCTTTTTCCAGCTTTAAATATTTGCTTTTATTATAGCAATACAAAACAGATTAAAGCACAGAATATTTTAAGCACTCAGAGCTGAGTGAAAGCCAGCTCTGAAGATTGGCCTTGTTGGGAAATAATGAAAAAGGCTTGTCCTGCTGACATAACCCCTTCCTACACATACATCTGCTAAAATACAGTGCCAACCCAATGTTCTGAATCAGGCAGTGGCATCTCCTTCTCCTTAGACGCAACTATATTGAACCCTAGCTAGAATCTGCTATCTTTGATCCCAGTTCTTTTCTTGTAAATTTTATTTTAAAGAGAATAAAACCAAACAAAACAAAACAAAGCCAATCAAAACAGAACAGTGTAAGTGACATAGGACTTCAAAACAGGATAACAGGAAACCAACAATGGTCACCACAATGTCTCTTGCTGTCTTCAAAATTTCTGCCCATACCTTCAGACATAGTAAAATCAAACAAAATAGGACAGAATAGAACCAATAAAAATAAAACAATGAATGCAGTAAAGGACTTCAAAACAAGGTAATAGTATAATGAAAAATAGTTACTATATCTTGTTATATCTTTGAAATAGCTGCCCATGGCAACAGATATAATAAAATCAAACAAGACAAAACAGAATAACACCCAACCAAACAAAACAATGGGAATAATACAGGACTTCAAAATAAGACAATAGAGTCAGCGTCTCCTGAGATCCAGCCATGTTGGCACTTATGGTGCTAAGCAAGAAAGCAGTACACCTCCCTGGTAAGCAACCTCAGTGGGCAAACCAGGAAGAGAACCAGTCAGCATCCCCCCAGATCCAGCCATGTTGGAACTTAGGAGGCAAGACACTAGGGAATCAACAATGGCTACCACTTTCAGAAGGAGATCCCCCATAGATGCTACACTGTGTATTATTATCCTGCAAATAGATGATCAGACTAGCTTTAGGCCTGCAAAGTCAGTGAAACACTAAACACTACAAGCATTAAATTGTATATTACCTCAATAGCTATCATCACAGCCTGCATTTCTCTGAATTAGTCAATCACTTACCGAGGGATGTGGTGGACATGACATCTTGGGTCTTCTTGTCTCCCAGCCTGTGCCAGCCCACACACAGCACCAACTCACAGGGAAGGGTGGGCTTCTTGTTGGCTTCTTCTTCTCCTCCCCTAAAGTCCACAAATGGCGCTGACACGGAAAAGGGCTGGGATCTGACTCTCCTGCAGCCACCCACACATGGTGGCCAACGTGTTCACTGCAGAGAACATTTTGCACACGCATCTTCATGTAATACAGTTCCACCCAAACCTGTAGGGGTAATTACTTCCAGGTCCACACTATGCAGATGAGAAATAGGAACCCTGCAGAATTTATCCATCTGGGTCAAACCGTGGAAAAGTAATGGAAAGGGATTGGATTTTAGGCAAAAGAAGTCCTGATCTTGTTTAACACGCATGAATGTTGACTCCCTAACTTTGAGATAATAAACAGAACTTATTAGGCAGCAACACAAGAACTAGAGGGTTAAAAAATAACACTTAGAAGACAAAGTTTAAAACAAACATGTAGGAGAGTGGAAGGGTATTAAAAAAGAAAGAAAGAATGTCAATGGAAGATAGGATGCAAAAACTTAAATGAAAGAGAAAAGTGATGGGAAAAGTTAAAGTTTTGTTCAGAAAGTTAAACATTTGGGACACTCTTCCAAAAATAGAACTGGACCTGGTTGGTTCTGGCATATGTAGAAATGGGCCTAATAAATCCGACTCTGCATCCTCTCTTCCAGGCAGGCTGGCGGACCCTACCCACAGGACAGGCTGCTGCCAGGAATCCGTGGGCTGTCTGAGGATCTCTGTGGACAGCTGGTGGGGAGGTGGGTTCCACATTACAAACCTAACAGATTGCCGTTCCGCCAAGGAGCAGTTCAACCTAAAACCCCAATTACAGACATGAAAACCAAAGCAAATCTGTTTTACTTAAATCTGAAAGTTTAGCCATGCGTTTTTAGTTGTTGTTGTTGTTTCTTTTTGGTGCCAGAGATCAAACTCACAACCTCACGTTTGCCAAGCAGGCACTGAGGCTGCTGAGCTAAACCCGCAACCCCCTTTTTAGTTGTTTAAAAATTTACTGCTCAGTGTATTCAATTATGAAAATGTCAAGTGGAGGAAACTAGTAAGATGGAAAGTTGCTCTCAATGAAAGAGATATACTAGGAGATAAAGGGACAGATCTTTCCCAAATGGGGAAGGGACAAAGAGAAGGGGAGAATGGGGAGAGAAAAGGGAAGTAAAAAAAGCAAGATGTGGGATGTGTGCACCCCAACTCCCCATAATGAGTAGAATCATTATGTACGGCAAACATGGACGAAAGGAGATTCTAAAATTAAAGGGCAGCAGGCAAAATTTAGATTATGCTATAAAATACAACTTTTTAATAAAATTCCTCTCTGTGTGTGCATATTAAAGAAATATGAGACTTTCACATTTAGAATAAACATCTCTGGAAAAAAGAAAGTAGAAGATTCTAGAAAGATACTAAATTTATTATTCATGCTTTGGAATACAATTAGTATTGAGATGGTAGTTTTAATCATAATTTTAAATAAAGTATCAACAACATGGATACATTCTGCTTTACGAGAGTAGGGTTTTTTTAAAGCAGCACACGGAAGTTGCCTGAGATCTTTAGGGAAATGTTGATAAAATTTCCCAACAGCCCTGAATCACTGCTTAAATTTTACAACCTGTTTCTAATTTATGGGATTTATTTTTGTGATAGTTTTTTCTAACTTTATTTTTCTCCATTAGAGATACTGATGATAACTTTCTGCTTATACAGATGTCAATTATTTCCTCGCCATAATGCCCTTCCTCGCTGCGGCGGAGGCTGGCATTATGGGGGTATCACCGGATGACGTCATCTTTCTGCCACCGCCCAAGGATGAAAAGAAATTTTGCTATAATGCTTCCAGCTGTCATTCATCCTTTCCAGAAGCAATGAAAAAATGGGTCGACTATTTCCAGGTTTGTTTTTAACATTTTAATTAATAACCTTTGGAAAAGGTTATTAATCAAATAATTTTTGATGTTTCATGTAGTACTCTTATACATTGAAAGATACATGCACTCTTAAGGAATATTCTCCACTATAAATGTTTATTCTGATGTTAAAAATATGAATGCAAATAAATTGTGGCATGATGCAATATCTCATTATCATCTTATTCCCAATGCATTACTTTGGGTATAAAAATTCTTCTTGTACCAAATAAATCATACACAAACCTGTGACCACACAGAGATTATGGCTTAATGGCTCATAAAATGCTTTGGCTCATCATAATTTCAGGTCAACTGAATAATAACACACACACACACATATATATATATATATATATTATATATATTATATATATATAATATATATATATATGAATATGATATAGATTTGGTGAATGTGATCATTTCATTGCAACTCTTGACATCTGATCACCAGTTGACTAAAATGATAGTTTAATAGTCAAATCAAATATTTTTGTCCAAAGCAATGAGTCATGGCCAAACACCAAATTTCCCTCTATAAAGTGGGCATGATGGTGCACACCTATAATCCTAGGCATTCAGGAGGCTGAATTGGGAGGATTGATTTTAAACCAGTGATGCAACATAGCAAGACCTGTCTCTAAAACAAATGAGCAAACAAACCAAAAGAACAGAAAACTAAAGCAAACAAAAACAGTTTATCCTCAGAAAACTTTCCTATTAAATTGCACATGATTAGATCAAAGGCTGCTGCTTTTCCTACCTCTCCCTTCATTTCAAACTCTTAGGAATCTACAGACAATTCATTGCATGACAGGAGAAAAATAAATATGGACAGCACTAAAGGTTTGCTTCTAAAAGATTTTGAAAACTGAAGCACAAAATAAGCAAACGCTCCTGGTTTATTCCTTTCAAACAGATTCAGTAGTATCTTTGATTTATATAATACCATTAAGCTTTTGAGGAGGTACTAAGTGGTAAACCTTTGATAACTTAGTTCTTAGAAACAGTGTTCTCCTTTATTTTAACAGGTTGAAAAACTATATTTGTAAACACAGATATTTTTCAGGAAGAATTTCTTTAATAATTACTTAACTCTTGCTAATGTTCTTCTTCTTGGGTAGCGTGTAAAGTCACCATCCAGCAGCTTCGAGGACCTGCTGAAGTACGTGTGGGCTGCACACTTCTCATCCCTGAAAGTTGCTGGGAAAATTTTTCGAGATAGGTAAGCAAGAACCCAGTTACTTTGTTATAACATAACAATCTTTCCACCTTATGTTACATTTTTATTGAAGTCTTTTTTTTTCAAATTACTATTACCAGAGTGAAGTAAATAATAAAAAGAAAACCCACGAGATAATGCCTTTTTTCTGGATAAAGTTCAAAAAGTGTTTTACAATAAGGAGGTAAAAAAAGAAAACTAGACTGTCCCACAAACACAAGAAAGGACAGCAATAACACCAAATGTAACCAGAAAAACAGGGAGAATATTTTTATAAAGGCTGTTTTAACACAAATTGATATCTAAACTAAAGAGGCTGTAATGACAGCTAATTGCAGATCTTTGCTTTGTTTTGATTAGACACTGTAACTTGGCTAGCACACGGTTGGCGGAAAATATCAAAGAATCATCTCTTTTATTGCACAAGAAAAATAATATCATAAAATCTACCCCGTTTTGTAGAAAATGAGGTTGAATGAAATGGCATGACTGAATAAGGAAGCACACAACTCTGTGTTAGCAGCAGAGGTTAGGGGGTAGAAGGAATTAGTGACTAGTTTTTGAAATGTGTTTAAATACAAATGTACACACTTGAGGCTTTTTCTTACCCACCTGTTGCTTTCTTTCCCAATGACCCTGTGTCTAACTTGGGTAAACAAAATGCCTCAAGAGCTGATGTTTATATTGCATAGGAGAAGAAGAGTTCATCCCCTGGACGAGTCTATAAAATGAGTTCGGATGGTAGCCAGCAGGACACCTTATGCTGTGACTCAACTACTCAACCTAATTCTACTGACTACCAGAGAGGAAGGAGATTGTCAGACCAAGAAGTAGAGAAAAGGTTGTCAGCCTCAAGACTACCTTAGAGCAGTCATTTTCTCTTCTTTATATGACTTCAGTTCTTCAGCTATAAAGAGAACTCATTCATGCACTACTTTCAGAGTAGCAGATTTGTGACCCCTTTAAATTCACTCTTTCATAAAAGAAATAAAACCACAAGTATAAATTGCTCAAATTAACATTATTAAAATTACCAAAATTAATAAATGGTTTGCAAACATCTAAGCATTTATTTTTAAAAGTGAGGAACATAGAGTATTATAACTTGACTTACCCCATTTCTTCCAGTTCTGTAAGAAGCCTTAAAAATAAGCAGTCTAGCAACTTCTATGGCTGTGAAAAGTTGCAACTATGCAGCCACAAGTGGGTTTAGGGGGTTCATAACTCACCAAAAGACCCTTTTTCTATAGCTTAGTCACTGTTCAACCTGCCTTACATCTCCCTGGAAAATTTCTTCTCAGACTGCTGCAGTTATTTAAACTACTCATCTTGTGGGGAAGGCATTGCCAGGGCATTAAAAAAAAATCAGTATTAGTTGCTTAACACACCAGCTACCTGAGACTCCTATATCAGGTGGGGTAAATAAGTAAGCCAGAACCTTAAAGAGGCACTCTGGGGAGTGGGGTGTAAAATGCCTCAGGGAAATTTAGAAAGCTCTGAAATATTGCTGAGGATCTAGAGAGCTATAAACATGAACAGTTCTCTGGACAAAAACTCAGGCAGCCCTAAACTCCAGTGTCCAGTTGAGCTGAGTCTTTCAACAAGAAGTCAAAGGTAAGGCACAGTTGTAGAAGCCTTGGCATCAAAGGTGTTCCCCAGCACACACACACACACATGCACACACACACACACATACACGCAAACAGGCAATTGAAATTGTTCCTGAGTAGGTCCAGATAATGGGTATATTAGGTAAAAATGTCATTATTATAAATGTACTCAAGTAAACTATGTATAAAGAACATATGACAATTTCCAATGTCTTTCTAAGTAGAGAATATCAATAAATGGAATTTATAGGCAAAAAATAGAGATTCTGGAGCTGGAAAATACAGTACTCATAATAAATTCACTGGTGGGCTTCAAAAGCAGATTAAACAGGCAGGAAAAAGATTTGATAAACTTGACTATGGGTAGATTCACTTTTCTTTATTGTGTTTTTCTTCCCACTTCTGTTACTGAATAACATAAAAATATATACAAGTATATGAGGGAATTTATATGAGTGACAGAGAAAAAGAAGAAGAAAGAATATTTAATGAAAAAATAGTCAAAGAACTCTCCAACTTTATTTAGAAATATTATATATGCAAGAAGCTCAGTGAACTCTAAAATGAACTCAAAAAGTACATTTAGACAAATTATACTCAAACTGTCCAAAGACAATGAGAGAATAAAGAAAAACAACAGGAAGGAAATAATTGTTTGTAAACAAGGGCTGTTAAATGAGGTAAACAGTTGTTTCATCATCAGAAACTACAAAGAACAGGAGACATTCCAACTGCTGAAGGAAAAAAACTCAACCAAAAATTATATGTCCAGCAAAATTATCCACTAACAGTGACGAAGCAATCAAGATATTTAAAAATAAACACATACTACAGTAGAAAAAAACTGTGGTGGTGGCAAAGTAATATATATATATATAGAGAGAGAGTAGAATATAATAGAATTATAGAGTCTAGAAATTGATGATCTCTCGATTTTCAACAAAGATAGCAAGAGAATTGAAAGAGTAAAGAAGAGTTTTTCAGCAAATGCTTTTGGGTGAGCTGAAAAATCACTTTCAAGTGAATTGTTTGTGTTCCACAACAGCAAAGTTAACTTAGAATTCATCATAGACCTCAATATAAAAGCTAAGACTTTAAGATTCTCAGAGCAAAACTTTTGTTTCATTTTTTGCTTAGGCATTTGTTTCTAAGTTCTTACACTAAAACAAGAAGAGAGGCAAGAAATATTGATAATTATAAAAACAACTATAAAAATTATAACATGACATTTGAAAAGACTGCTGAAAGACTGAAGCAAGTCTCCGCTCTGCAGAGAGATAAAAGCAAACCTGAAATACTCTAAAAAATGAAAGGGAAAAAAAAGTAAATCAGAAACAGAAAAATAATGCAATGACAGGAACAAAACAATACCTTTCAATAATAACAGTCAATGTGTATGGTCTCAGTTCCTCATCAAAAGAAACATTTCCACAATGGATCCAGACACAAAACTCCGTGATATGTGGCATACAAAAAACACATTTAATTAAGAAAGAAATTCATGGATTAAACATCAAAACACAGAAAACAATATTCTATGCAACAAGAACCCAGAAAAAAAGCAGAAGTAGCAAACCTAATTTCAGACAAAGTGGATTTCAAGCTAAAATTGATTGGCAGAGACCAAGAATGTTACTACATGTATGTTAAGGGAACAATTCAATAGTAAGAAATAACATACAAACATATTCATATCAAACACCAACATACCCAACATCATAAAATACATACTAATGGACATGAAAAATCAGACAAACAGCAATACACCTATAGTGGGAAACCTCAATTCCCTACTGTCACAAAAAGATCAACTAGAGAAAAATCAAGAAAAAAAAACAGCAAAGATGAATCAAATCTTTGAACAAATGGACCCAGTAGATATGTATAGAGTGTTCTATCCAACAACAGCAGAATACATATTCTTCTCAGAATCACACAGTAATTTCTCCAAAATAGACCACATACTAGCCCATAAAGTATGCTCAAGTAAATACAAAACAATTGAAATTATCTCATGAATATTACCTGATCATAGCACAATAAAATTAGAAATCAATGGCAAGAGAAACCACAGAAAGTATGCAGACACTTGGAAATTAAACCATATCCTCTTGAATAATCAGTGCATCCTGAAGAAATTAAGGAAGAGCTTAGACTATCCCTATAATCAATTGATAATGCCAGTAAAACACACCAGAACCTATGAGACACAATGAAAGCAGTCCTAAGAGGAAAGTTTATCATAATGAGTGCCCACATCAGAAAAGCAAAGCAGCCTCAAATAAATACTCTAATGATGCACCTCATAGCCCTAGAAAATCAAGAACAACTTAGATCCAAACCAAGTATGAGGAAGAAAATAATAAAGATCATAGCAAAAATTAATGGAAATGAGAGTAAACAAGCAAAGAATCAACTAATTGAAAAGTTTGTTCTTTGAAAGGATAAACACAATGGACAAACCCTTATCCAATCTTATCAAAATAAGAAAAGACCCAAATCCATGAAATTAGAAATAAAAAATGTGAATTCACAATAGTTTCTGCCAAAATTAGGAATATCACTGGTAACTACTTTTAGAAGCTATACTCTAACAAAATGGAAATTCAGAAGAAAGATTCAGAGATACATATGAACTACCAAAGCTCAGTTAAGAAGATGCAAAATATTCTGGCATTTCAGAATCAGTCAATGCAATTGAAGAAGTAATGTTTAAAAAACTATCAACTAAGAAAAATCCAAGTCCTGACAGCATCACTGCTAAGTTTTATAAGAACTTTAGAGAAGATCTAATGCTAATACTCCTCAAAATCTTTAATGAAATTTAAAAGGAAGCAGTATTGCCAAAGCCATTCCTGAAAGCAAGCATTACCCTGATTCCCAAACCAGAAAAAGACTTATAAAAAAAAAATAGAACTATATGCCAAGTATTTTAATGGAGATAGATGCAAATCTTCAATGAGATACTAGCAAACATAATGCAAGCAAATCGTCAAAAAATCATACACATGACCAAGTGGAGTTCATCCCAGTGGTGCAGAGATGGCTCAAGATATGCAAATCAATATATGTAATACATCACATAAACTGAAGCAAGGAAGAATCATATGGTCTTCTCAATAGATTAAGAGAAATCCAACATTCCTAAACACTTAAGAAAATAGGTATAGAAAAAGTATTTATCTCAATCTGAAAAGGCCATCAATGATAAACTCACAACTCATATCCAGTTAAATGGAGAGAAGACAAAATTTACCCCCTGAAATCGGTAACAACATAAGGATGTCCACTATCATCATTCGTATTCAATACAGTACTTGAAATATTAGCCAGAGCAAGTGAGCCAGGAATAGAAATGAAACAAATGTGGATAGGAAAACAAGAAGCTAAATCATCACTATTGGCAAATGACATGATCCACTACATAGACAATCCCAGAAACTCCTCCAAAAAACTCATACAATTAATAACCATATTTAGTAGCATAGCAGGAAAATCAATACTCAAATATCAATCACATTTCTGTACACTGATAAACTCACCAACAGAGAGATTAGAGAAACAATGAAAATGAAATATAAGGAATTAAATTAACCAAAGAGAAAGACACCTACAGTGAAACAGGAAATCGAAGAGAACATCAGAAAATGGAAAGAGAACCCATATTTCTCCACAGGTAGAACAAATATAGTCAAAATGGTCATACTTCCCAAAATGTTCTACAGATTTTTATATAGTCCCAGTCAAAATACCCACAGAAGTTCTCCCAGAACTGCAGGAAACAATCCTGAAAATCACATGAAACCAAAAGCAGTCATCAGCAGCAAGGGCAAAGCAGAGACATTATGACCCTGGACTTCTACTTACAATAAAAAGACAGTGGCTAAAAACTGCATAGTAAGGCCAGGGATATAGCTCAGTGGCACAGTGCCTGCCTGGCAAGCACAAGGTTGCAAGTCTGATTCCCAGTACCAAAAAAAAAAAAAAAAAAAAACCCAAAAAAACACCTGCATAGTCATGGCAAAAAACAGACTTGGGGATCAGTGGAACAGAATAAAAATGCAGAGAGCTACGCTATATTTGACAAATACTTTCACTAGAGGAAATGTAGTCTCTCTAACAAATGATATTGGGAAACCTGATTATCCACATGCCCAAGATTGCACCTAGTCCCGTACCTCTCACCATATGCTAAATTAAAAGCAAAATGGGCCAAAGATCCAAACATCAAAAACAGAAACATTTAATATGCTGAAAGACAGAACATGGAAAACTCTTGAAGCTATTGGCATACACAAAGACTTGATGAACAGAATCTCAGTTACACAAAAACGACCCAAAGAAACAATGCAAAAAAAGTACCAAGAATTAAAATATGGGATCATATCACATTAAAAGCTTCCACAAATCAAAGGAAACCAACAACAGCGTGAAGAGTCAACCTACAGAATGAGAAAAAAACTTTTACCAGCTACCCCTCATACAAGACACTAATACCTAGAAGATATACAGAATTCAGAATATTAGATCTCTCCAATCTAAATACCCAGTCAAAAGTGGGTATCTGAAATGAATATATAATATTTATAGGCAGAAGTATAAATGGCCAATAAATTCATAAAAACATATTCAACTTTGCTGCCCACTTGACAAATGCAAATGAAAACAACACTGAGATTTCACCTTACCCCAGAAAGAATAAGTATTTCCAAGAAATCAAATCAAAACAGATGCTGGAAACTGCAGAGGAAGAGGATCCTGTCTTCATTTTTGGTGGCTATGCACACTGATACAACCACTACAGAACTCTGTATGGTGATTCCTCAAGCAACTAAATGTAAAAATTTCATTTGACCCAGCTATTCCTCTTCTAGGTATCTTCCCAGAATAATTAAAAACATTATATTACAGTGAGACATGCATGTCATATTAATAATAGCTAAATCTTGGAAGCAACCTGTATACCCACCAACAGATGAGTAGATAAAGTAAATACAGTGTTTATACATAAAGCAGTACTACTGTCATAAGGAAAAATAAAAATAAAGTATCACTCAATAAAAAAATGGAAAACACAAAGAAAAAATGGAAACGGTATTACTCAAATATCCTTTGGAAGTATTTTTCCAAAGAAGATATACAAATGGTCAATAAATACAAAGGGAGATTCAGATTCACTGGTAATTAGGGTAATTTAAATCAAATGAACTACCACTATTCCTACTAGAATAATTAAAATCTCAGTGACTAAGGGTAATAGCATTGGAGAGGCTGTAATATATTTGGAATTTGAATATATTCCTGTGTGAAGACTGAAAAGAGAATGCGTGAATTATGGGGAACAGTTTGATAGGTCCAGAAAACATTTTTAAAAAGATTTTTTTCTTAAGCCCAAGAATTAGATTTTGTGTTTTGATGAAAGTATGGAGTGCTGATCAATTTTTCTGTAATGAAATACAGGATTAGCTATTTAATCCTCTACAGTCAAAACTCAATATTGTAGTGGGTTTGTCAACAATATAGGAATCCAAGCAGCCTAATTGATAAATTTGGGGTTTTATTTAGCTGAGCTCAGCAACCACCAGTGGACCCCTGTTTCAGAGTCCAAACGAGTGGCACTGAACTGGAAAATTACAGAGTCTGTAAAACAGAAAACCACAAAAAGACATCCTGTTGGAAACAATTTAGCTAGAATCTGACATTAATTTTTAGTTGACACCTGCATCCTGCTTCTTTGTTGGGCAGGTTAATTTTTCTCCTGTGGGTGCAGCTCACTCTGCTTTTCCCATGGAACTTGTACCCTGACTAATTTTCCATTCTTCTGGATCAAATACAGGGCACAAGATGGCGTTAGTTATGTCAAGCTACAACAAATATACACACCAAATACATACGCGAGCGCGCGCGCGCGCGTGTGTGTGTGTGTGTGTGTGTTTGCCACATTGGTCAGGATATAGGCTCTAATTGCTTGCTGAATCCATAATACCGAGCCTCCAAGTCTGTATAACTAAGTAACACTGCAGGTGGTTTAGTAATCCATGTAACTTCCTTAGTAAATCCTGAAAGACGGAATGAAAAACAAGACATGGAACATAGTTTCAACAGAGTAAGCGTGGTACAAGATAGCAAACTTTTCAGACTACTGACTGCAGTTTATCTGAAATAAACTGTGAAGTTCTTATGACTGAGGTCAAAATATCTCCCAAAGGCTCACTGTTTGGAAGGTTTGGGGGAGCGATTGGATCCTAGGGGTCTGACTTCAGGTGGATTCATCCATTGCTGAGTTCCTTCTCCAAAGAGGTGCATTCGATGAGCCCTAATTGGAGGAAGCTGGTCTAGGGGGTGTGGCCTTGCCTGGCTATGGGCCCCTCTCTAATGCTTCCTGGCTGCCCTGAAGTGAGCTGACTTCTTCTGCCGCACCCTTTACAGTGACAATTTTATCCTGCCACAGGCCCTAAAGCAAAGGAGCCAGGCAGTCAGGAGCTGAATGAATGAAACCTCTGCGTGTGAGGAAAAAAACCCTTTAAGTTGCTAACCTCAGGTATCTCTCTCATCACAGTGCCAAAATGCTAACCCAGATGTAAAACCATTCACCAGTCTTAAAATTTCTTCCTTAGTAAAAATGCATAAAAAACTGGGCTTTCCAGCATACTTAGCTGATAAACAGTATCACATTACCTACAACGCAAGAAAAACCCTCTTATTTTTCAAGTACTACTTTTTCTAAAAATCATGTGTTCAAGAAATGTCCAAATCCATCAGATTTTTTGTTTCATTTTCTTCGACTTTTTTATATTTTAAAATAATGACACAGGCATATTTCAGCATTAAGCAAGTATAGCATGTTTTAAAAATCACAAAACATTCCATGAAGAAATAGGTACTTCTTAAAATGATAATGCCCAGATTTAGAATTTCATGTTGTTTCTTCTCAGGTTTGAATTAACAACATTATGCAACCCATATTCTCAATAGTAGAGTAACATAGCTTTGGATGAGACCATCATCTTAAAAATTGAGTTAGAAAATTCTGAGTGGACTGATTTTATTTATTTGTTTATTTTGCTATAAAAGATATCTTTAACTTTACCGGGAATAAAACATAGCAATAAAATAAATCAGTAATAAGGCAGTAGGAAATCTGCAATAGTTACTATGTTGCATACTGTTGTCCTCTAAATACTTACTCAGCTTTAGGCTTGCAAAGTCAGTCAGTCAGTACAGCTCCTCTAGATCAGATTGTGGCTCATGGAGGTAAGGGCACCTGTTCTCTCCCTAAGAGTGCACTAATTTTAGATGCACATTATTTCCTCTTGCTTATTAGATCAAAAAATTATGCTAAACCAGAAGCAGATTTTCAAAGAAATTGGGCTTTATTTGTGGAGTACTTGGCTCCATCACGCTTTCCTACAACTTTGGTGAGAATGAATGAATTCCAGAAAGGCTTGCCACCCCGGATTCTTGTTAGCAGGGACAAAGATCTCTTCATCAAGGACCTCACTGGCTTTCAGAACATAGTCTTGCTGCTTCTAAATTTCATCCACAAAGTACATAAGTATACAGGTAAGACACAGGGAGGCTTTCTATTTTAAGATTTCTGTGCAATGCATTGATTGCAAAAAGAAAGTAGCATTAAGTCATAATTACAAATCATTATAAGGGACAATCCAAAGAAGGGACTCTAGACTTTCGATGGGTTTTGGTTTCAAAGTTTTAACCATAGCCCTGTGGGCCAATGGCAGGTCTCAGATGCTTGCTAATGGTCCTCACTAGCTTGGCACAACTAGCCAAGCATGGAATCCTTCCTAGCATGGAATCTTTTTTTTCTTTCTTGGCTAAGTTTTATTTGTTTGTTTTTGTTATACAACTATTTTTAAATGAAAACATAGTAAGCAAACAATAACACTTGCCGTGGTGTAACTAACAGAAATATGGAATGAATTCTATTATATAAACCTTTTCCTTCTAATTCAATCAGTTACAGATATCAATAAAGAATGCCTGACCCAAAAAATCTATTTATGGAGGGGACATATTTTCCCCAAAATTTTAAATCCTAAACTTACTACTAGTGGAAACATGGAAGAAAGTATATAATAGTAAATTTGAATATTATGTCATTCAGTTCCTTAGATACTATGGATTCTTACTCAACTGAGTGGAAAAATATGTATGTCTTGTATATGTTTGTGCAACTTCTATCCTCCAAAGTGTCATAATTCAGAAAACAGTTAAAATGAAAATGGACACATTGTATATTAATTGTAAAAATTATGTGTGTTATCTAGGGCAATGTTTGCTCTTTAGTATGTGTACTTTCACACCATTAATAGCATGACTCCCTAGGATTCTGTTTGAACACACCAGTGATTTAGGAAGTTTATTCCATTCTCGGAAGACTTTGCTCTGTATAATTCAGGCACCTAAGGTTCTTCCCTTTGTGGCTTCACCATCAAAGTTTCTAGAAAGTAAAAAGACCTAGAGAAAACAAGAGAGAAGTTCCCTTCAAAAAGCTTAATGGCTGAAGTGAAAAGTACAACCACATGTCACCTTTAGCAAGAACAGTGACACAGTCCCAGTTCAGGGGTGGCCAGAGGACTTAAGCATGTTGACTGCCATGTGAGCTTCTCTAGTAAGAGAATCACAGAACTAGCTATTCTTCCACACCTCTTCACACATTGCCAGACAGAGCAAATGCCAGATATTATAAACAAATTCTCACTTCCTATTTTAGAAATATAATAGGTGATTAGAATTGGTTATATTTAAAGATTGCATATAGTATTCTTCTAATTTTTATAAGCTCCAATTTTATAAAAGCTAGCTTTGGATTTGTTGAGTTTTATTCAATTCTCTAGGATACCCTAGAAAAAAACAAAATGACAAAGTAGAATGCAATTAACCTGTTACCTTGTTTCCAAACCTTTGCTATTAATATTACACACTTCTATCCCTGCTTGGAATTTAGAAACACTGGGGAAAGCTTCCTCAGATATTTTTACTAAGTCAAGTATAAAAAAGTCTTAAGTAAACAAGGTATCAGTAATTAAAAATGGAAATAGTTTTACAGTTGAGCAGGTTCATTCAGTAAAAAACCATTGAAGAAACTTTTTAATATGATGTCCAATTGCACTTCTGTTATCAGAAAATTTAAGATTTTACTTTGCACTGTCAGCTGGACTGATTATTCTTGAACTGAGGCCTTTGTTTCTAGAGATTAATGAGTCAGTAAGTCTCCCGAGTGTTGCCATGTTAGAAAACATTTACTTACTCACACATACTTGGGAAAGTACAAATTGATTATGCACAGCAGAACACTTGACTATGGATGTCCCGCCTTGCTTCTGGTGTAGGGCTAAGCTCAAAGGTTCTGTATCTTTTCTTCTTCTGCATTAACTGATCAATCACTCTGCCATATTTTTTTAACTCAAAAAGTTACATCATTATTCAATCCTTGGTCTGTATTGTAATAATATTTAATTTTACGAACAAAATTTTACTTATTTACTGTAAGTATATACTTACCATATGCTTATTACTCAAAATTAAATTACTACAGAAAGTTATTAAATACAAATAAAGCTTCATTTTTCCATCATTAACTCCCAATCTTCATACTTTGATTCTTGACTGATTTAATTTTTTCTTTTTTGTAAGGCTCATTGAAAAAAAATTAATGTACCAGTGAATATAAATAATTTTATTAAAAACATTGCACCTTGTATGAAAAATGTTTTTCACTATG
Organism: Hydrochoerus hydrochaeris; assembly: GCA_004027455.1. Classification (NCBI taxonomy): domain Eukaryota; kingdom Metazoa; phylum Chordata; class Mammalia; order Rodentia; family Hydrochaeridae; genus Hydrochoerus; species Hydrochoerus hydrochaeris. The sequence continues at coordinate 3,063 of PVLA01006610.1, read as the reverse complement.
CATCTTTTCATTATTAGTAAGTAAATATAGATACATACCATTCTTTTTGAATACTATATATATTTCTATTGAATGGATTTATAATCTGTGCAGTCTTATATAATGCAAAAGTAGAATTTTATGTGTACTTTTATTAGCTTAGCTTGTTAGAACAATGATAGAGAATACAAAGATAGCATGGAACCTTTATTAAGACATATTTCTTCAATAGACATAAAAAAGAAATGTATATTAAAAAATTGAAATATGAATCTGATATATGAAAAATATTACTTGAATTTCTATAGCATTTTGTCTCTAGAATCAGCACTATATTTATTAACCATATTCTCATTAGTTACTTAGGTACAAGTTTGTTTATGAAGGCAAAATACATAATTTTAGATATCATACTATTTCTTATTCTGTTAGAGAATACATATAAACATTTGCTAATTTTATATTAATTGAATTTATTTTAAATTTAAAATGTTTGCCTATAACATTTAAATTTTTTATTGCTTTTCTAGGAACTTTGTCTTTTGTTGCATGGAGAAATTTAATGAAGTTAAAAGTTGCAAGAAAACTTTTTCTAGATATTATGGAATACATACTTCACTTATTAATTTAAATGCTTTTGGAAATTTATAGTGAAAGAAAGCCCTACTGTGGTGATTTCTAGAGAAATCAACTTTGGTTTTACATATTTACATAATATTATCATTATATATAGCTGTATTTTGAAATTTGAATAAATATTGCTGTAATTTGCCTAAGAATTATTAAACTAAAACCAATAATGAGAAAAATGTCTAACATTCAGTGTGGATTCAGTTGAATAACAAGTGCTCATAAATTAATAAAAGTCATAAAAATTAATTGAGGTTTTGGATGTTTTTTTCCCAAATTAATCTCATGAAAATTTAAAGGACTTTATATTATGATGAAAGTCAAAAAGCATATTTCAAATAAAAGTCCATATGAAAAATTCAGAGTTTTAGAACACTTAACATGAACTATAAAATGCACTTCCTGATGCATTGTGAGAGATCAACCAGTTGTCCTGATGTTTGAAAATGTGTGTTATAGACATCTGCCTCTTAAGACACAATTTTTAAGGGAGTATTTTGAGTCACTGGGGCACTTTTCCCTCTTTTAAGAACAGATTGGGGTGGCTGGGGATTTAGCTCAGTGGCATAAGATCTAGTTCTATCCCTGGTATGGGGAGGGAGACAGACAGTGATCCATCTCTCCCTTTTGTTTTTCCTTTTGGTAACTTTCCTTCAGTAGCTTTTCTTCAATTACTACATCATTTGGGAAGCATACCTTTTTTACACTATTTGGCAATTACACTAGTGGCACAACACATAAACTTGCACATCATTTTTGTTACTGATGAAGATCTGTCCTCATGATAGGTGACTACAAGTATTACTTCCAGGCCAAAAGGTAAGTGGGTAAATAGTTTCACTAGGTTTGTCAACTCTTCCTACTGAAAATGTATCTGACCCCTTTCTCATCAGCAATAGATTGTAAGAGTCTTTCCCCATAACCTACCAAAGGAATGGTTCTCACACATCCCAATTGAGAGTTAACTATCAAAATTATTGTGATGGATTGCAAAATTGGCATAAAATGTTGAACCAACATTGAATTTGTGGAATAAAAATTTTGCTGTGATAATTTATTTGTTTTGCATTTTTCTAAAGTCAATTTATTACTATTTTGATGAGAATTATTGAGTTTTTGTGTCTATTTCATGAGAAATACTGGCCTGTAAGGATTTTTTTACTGTCTTTATGTGGTTTGATATTAAAATAATACAGGCATCATAAAATAACTTAGGACATATTCCCTCTGTTCTTATTTTGGGGAAGATATTGGATAGAATTCACCTGTGAAAACATCTAACTTGTTATTTTTTTAAAAGGTTTTTAATTATTTATTAATTTAACTTCTTTAATATGCATTGAGGTTGAAGTTATTCTTCACTCTTTGAGTGAGTTTTGGTGGTTTATGTGTTCCAAAAAATTGATCCATTTCATTTAGATATCAAATTATAAATTAAATTTGTGCCTATAAAAAATAATGAACACTATAAATGACTGTTCCCTTTATCTTTTGGATGTATATGAGATCAGTGGTGATTATTTGTCTTGTGTTTATGATATAATAATTCATGTCTTCCTTCTATTTTCATGTTTCTTTTTTTGTCTTGGTAGTCTACTTAATAGCTTACTCATTTTATCTAGGTCATCAAACCATTTGCTTTTGTTTGTTTCATATTGTTTTAAAATTTAGCCTCTTGTTTTTATTATTTCCCTGTAGCAAATTTATGATAGATTCTAAACAAAATGTTATCTAACTACAATGAATTAAGGTGGAATTAACAACTAAATATTAACTTGAAAAATTCCCAACATTTAGAGATTAAACAACAAATTTCTAATTAATGTGAGAGTCAAATAAGAAATTTCTAAATAAAAGGTATGTTGACTTAAAATGATTGGTAATACAGTTAGCAAACATTGCTAAGATACAGAAAAAGTGATACTGCAATTGAAATTGGTATCTTTAAATGCTTGGAGAAGAAGGTATTGAAGAAGACTAAAATTAATTTATGATTCCACTGTAGGAGACTAAGACAAAAGGAGAAAATTGATACTCTTTTTTTTAATCTCTGATGTTGTTTCTGATATCAAGGGTTAGTTGTCTTCAAATCTCATTACTCAAAGAAACTGAGGCACACAAACAATTCCAGTCATCATTTGCTGAGATATAAAGGTTTTTCTCACCAACTTCTACAAGTGCAGCCTTTTAAAATTCTTTCTCTGATTTCTGTTACTTCTCACAACCCCTGGTCCTTCTGGTTACATGCAGAATAGAGCAGGGGTGGGTTTCTGTGGTCCAATCTTATCAGACCTTATCTGAAACTTGATGTTGGGAGATGTGGCTTACACCACGTACCATCACCCTGAGGAATTTTCTCTTCTCTTCTCTTCTCTTCTCTTCTCTTCTCTTCTCTTCTCTTCTCTTCTCTTCTCTTCTCTTCTCTTCTCTTCTCTTCTCTTCTCTTCTCTTCTC